>JAVSBS010029679.1:0-27392 GCA_033124195.1 Coracias cyanogaster
GAAATGTGGGCTGAATTAAGCAGCTTGCACATAGGTGTGTGCCCAGCTCAGCGTTTCCTCTCCAGGGTGAGCTAAAAGGGACTGGAGAAGGCCCTGCTGTGTTTCTCTGCAGGGAAGAGAAAGCTTCACCAGCTCTGCTGGTGAAGAAGGAATAAAGGACCTCAGAAAGTTTCCTAGAGTCACTCTTTTTCATCCTTCCTCCCCTCCTTGCCTGGCAGCTGTGATGCCCCTTCAATGAGGGGTGACTCTGTTGCTCTGCAATAACAGGCTCATCCAAATTAGTTGATGCTGATGGGGTCCTCCTGTCTGTGAGATGCAAAGCAGAGTGAACACCTCCTTGCACACACTCCTCCAACAACAACTCGCTTCTCTGCTGTTTAGTGCCATCCAGGTTTGGGTACCGATAAGGTTTGACAGAAATAGGTCTCCCCAAAACATCCTGATTGTTGCTTCCTTTGACATAGGTAGAGCTATCAGCTCTTACCCAGCATTTTCTATGCATGGTTTTCAAAGTATTTGCAAATAACAGAAAATTAAATGCAAACGTCTCCCTAGGAGGCAGATAAGTGTGTGTAATTTTCCATCGTAAAGAGAAGGAAACCATTACTGGGTTTGCGCAGAGTGTGCTTGTTTCCCTGCTGAGGTCAAAGAAAAGCAGCAGGGGCTAAAATAATACTGTCCTTGTCTCAGCCTTGGATTTGGCTGGCCATCTTCTCCCCTATTCCATCCTTAGCTCTGTGAAGGGGGCCTGTGAGTTCTTCAGGCTGTAAACTCTGTTCTCTCCCAGTAAGGTAAGGTTTGGATACCAAAGCCAGACAATGAATGAGCAGATTGATGCTTCTGCTGACTTTCCAGCTTTTTCAGGAGCAGGGTGAGCCCCAGACTGTGCTCCTGTGTGGGGAAGTTAGCTCCTGTAACACTCAGTTACAGTTAGTGAAAGCTGTTGTATCTGCCCAAGCCTGTGGTGTCATCCAGGAGTGAGTCAAAGGTACCAAATCACCTTCCACAAACCTTTTGACCTGTCATCCCCTGGCCAGCTATCAAACCAGTACATTCCCCTATTTCTAGCAGCCACAGTGTGTTTTGTCCCATTTTAAGAGGTTTCTGCAAGTTTGATTATCACTACTGTGTAGCTGCTGGAAAGCATCAGAAGCTGGATTTTCACATTGCTCAAGAAGTACCGGACGAAGGGACGACACATATTGGGAATGCAGCTGGTGCTTTCAAGAGCTCATGGCAGCTCCCCTGCATTGCTGCCTCTATAACTCATGGTGCTTCAAACTCAAAGGATTGCTTTTATGTATATATATTTCTACATCTGTGCCCCAGGCACATGCTATGAATGCTACCCTCATGGCAAGTGAAATAATTCCCCTCTAGGTCATTCCCAGCAGCTTAATCTGAAAATTGCTCTCAGGCTGACCCAGAGCTTCTGTGGCACAAAGGGTCTTGTGGGTGACCTTGACTGTTTCAGCACGCTGGCAATGATGTGCCATTCCCCAGCTTGGCTTGTTTCAAATGCGGAGATGATTCAGGGCTGAGGCAGGCCAGGCAGCTCCTGGGCCCCATTACTCACTGAGAACCTACATCAGTGCTTGCAGGGAGTAGGCTCCCCCAGCAAATGGTGAGCAGGGAGAGGTGCTGAGCCTCAAGCCCACAAAAGGTGTTTTGCTGTCTTTAGGGGTTTTTCTTTGTCTTTTTGAGTGTGTGGTTCTGGAGGGAGGCAGCAAGGTCACTTGAGGTGGAAAGGGGCTGCTGCAAGCCTAAGGCTCTTGGTGCTTCCAGTTCTAGTTTGCACTGTGGTTTCCTCTGTGAGTTTGGAGAAGACAACGTAGAGATCAGAGACAGGCATTGGGAGAAAATGCACACTTAGAGATGAGCTTTGTGCTTGTTCTTGAGGGAGCAAGGTTTGTCCTGCCCTGTGGCAGGACTAAGGCAAAGGGTCTTTTCCCAGCCCTATAACTACTCTGTGATGAGCAATCCGAGCAATCCCCAAAGCAGAGATGGCCCAAAGGGGTGAGTGAGACCCATGTTTGGGTGCTACATCTGCCAAGCAGGGAGACATCCTGCAGCAACCCCTGCTGCGCAAGAGTGGGTGGGATGACTGGCAGCTTTTGGTCAAGGCATCAAAACTTTGAGATATGGATACATACTGTTTTGTACATGCATGGGCACATAAGAAGGTGAAGAGCTGCTCTTTATGGAGTAGTTTTCTTAATTGTTTTAACCGATGCCTAAGAGAAGAGATTGAGTGAAGGATTCCCCCTAGTTTGTTTGGTTTTTTTTTTGTCACAACTTATTTATGATATAGTGGATAAGAAGTGTTTCAAGTGTTTAAAAAACCTGATCTAAGCAGTGCTGATTCCCAGCCCTGTCTGTTGTAGCCATATCATCAAGGTGCAGATCATCTTCCACACATGGCAGTATGCTACTGCAGAGCACAGCTGGGACTTCTAGCAGCAATGTGGAATTATCTCCCCCTTAATAGCTCATCCCTGCTCCAGCATTATGGCTGGGAGGTATATCCTCAGTGATATTATGGTGTACCACAGAGATAATAAACATGAGGATGGAGCTGGTGCTTCCCCCTGGAGCCTGCATCACCTGCACCTGGACCATAGAATCATAGAACAGTTTGGATTGGAAGAGGTCTCAAAGATCATCTAGTTCCAACCCCCCTGCCACAGGCCATTGATGGAAATGCATCTCCTCCTCTTCTCACCAAGGGGTTGTGCTAACCATGCACTGGGGCCTTGAGCAACCTTGTCTAGTGGAAGATGTTCCTGTCCATGGCAGGGGGGTTGGAAGTAGATGATCTTTAAGGTCCCTTCCAACCCAAGCTATTCTATGATTCTGTGGCTTCTTAAATTCATGCTACAAACCACTGAGGCAAATCCTGTGACTTCTGCTGCAGCACAGCCGGGGGAGGACTTGGCTGCCTGGTGGTCAAAGGCAAGGATGGCAGCTGGTTTCAGCTCGTCATTTTTTATTTCTATTGCTTGCAGTCTGCACTGTATACCAGACACAAGGCTCCCACTGGATCATCTTTCCCTGCAGCCCTTCATCCAGACAAAATGTCCCATGCTGGCCCAGGGGGAAGGAGGAAAGCCCAGTCCAGCAATGTGCCCAGACAGTGCTTCCTACAGACAAACCTGCTAGAGCAGCAGGTCCATCTGTGCTTAGTGTGAAAGCAGGAGGTGGAGCTGACGCTGTCTCTCTCCTTATCGGGTGTGAAGTGGCAGCACCTGCCCCTCATGGTTGTGCTTTGGAGAAATGTCAGGCTTTTATTGGAAGCATCTAAGGCAGATGTGTGATCTGTGTGCAAAACACAGCAGGACTTAGATCCAGGTATCAAGCCCATCATAAACAACAGGTGTTACAGTTTCCCTGTTACAAATATCTGCCATTTCAGTCCTGAGTAATGTTGCTTTTTATTTTCCACTAAAGCCAAAGGAGCTGTGCGCAGCTTTGCTTTGCCTCACAGATGCCAGGCTGGCTTTAGGAACAGCCTAGCCCTCCTTTCCTGCTCTCCTGAGTCAAATCAAGAGGGCTTGAATTTCTTCCCTCTGCCGCAGGTCAGGCTGTTGGCATCTGCTCTTCTATCTCATCTGCAGTGAGAGGAATTAATAGACAATAAAATGAGACAAATCTGCTGGATCTGTACATCTGAATTCAAGCAGTACAAGAGTGACTGAAAGCTCTGCTGCTTCTGACATCCAAAATGAATTTGTTGCTTCGCTGTGCAGCGCTCTGCTTGCTCACAGCCCTTGGCCATATGAAATGACATGCTCTTGATTTATGGGGCACCAGGTACAATTTTTTTTGCAGCAGGAACTGTTCTTTCATGCATTATCACTGAGTGACTGCAGTGTGTGCAGAGGTTTCAGAGTGGCTGTGATTAACTTGGAGACCAGAAGATGTCCTAGGAGCTGCAAGGGAGGAACAGTATTTGAATGTCAGCTGACTTCTTATTTTTTGAAGGCATTTACTGAGCCCTGGTTGAACTCATTCTTCCCAAATGCTTCACGTTCATCTCATTGCTTTTTCCTTAGGTTTTGAAGCAGGCAGGGCAAGCCTTGCCTAGCTGCAGAGAACTGTTCTTGGACACAACTCACCAAACTAGGGGAGAAGATATGGAGGCAATTCCTTGTGGGAGACCTGTCACCCTAAATATTTGCACTTGCCTCATCAGAAAAGCCATGAAGAATGGGAGACATCTCATTCAACATGTGGTGGCTGTGGCTGGTGCCTCAGCCTGGGTAGTGAAAGAAAAAAAAAAAAAGGGTGGGGGCAATCACTGGAAGGAGTTTGGTTTCCTTTCCCACACCCAGGAGAGACTTGCAAAAGGGATGCAGTCACTCATAGGCTGCTGGGGGCACCACTTGTGTGTCCTACTGCTCATAAACTCTGCCCATTGGTAGAGGCTGGAGTATCGCTGAAGTTATTGTCATGACAGTGGAGATCTCCAGAGACTCAGATGTCCTCATGTGCCCAAGCAGATTTAGGAGGACACCCCTCTTCTTGTTCCCTGCTGACCTCTTCTTCTCACCCTCTTCCACTGCATCTGCATGCTGGGGAGGACCCCCAGCCTTATATAAGGCCTCATTAAGGTACTAGATTGTAGAGCCGTAAATGAGCCATAAGTGGGCAAAGAGGGGATTTTCATGGACAGATGACAGAGATGTTTATGGGCCGGGAGATGAGATCAGAGACCAAAAGGACGCTTCAGCCTTTGCTATGATTACTCCATGTTGTAGTGGCAGTGGAAATGGCAGGTGGCACCAAGTCACTCAGGCCATCCACAGGCTCCCCTCTTCCCCAGGACAAGCCCCACACCCCAAGGGCACCTGGGCTGTGTGGCTGTGTGGCAGCAGGGCTGTGGCATGCTCCCATGCAGAAACAAGGGTCCTTGCAGAGAACCATGCAAGGAGGTAACAAACCTCGACAAAATATCTGTGGAAATATTCATCACTGGAGATGTCAGCTTGCTTCTCCTTGTAGTTACTGAGTAATACAGGTAGTAAATTTCTGGTGGTATGTGTATGATTGTGCAGCCTGTACTTCACAGGCAGAGGCTACCAAGGAGTCTCCAGTGAGACTTTTGCCAGGAAAGGGTTTTTGAAAAATACCGGAGGGTGAAACGGTACAGCACATCTAAAAAGGAGGGGTGGGAGGAAAAAAAAAGCTTCCTTCTTCCTATAGATGCTTTTGAGTGCCATTGATGCACTGACTTTGGCAGGATGAGATTAGCCATGTCCAGAGATGGGTAAACTCTGCTTGACTCTTTTCTCTTCTCCTCAAAGCAATTTGAATGCATGGCTGTGCTTCCTGTGAACAGACAGCAGATAAAAAAAATACTACTGGTCTTGCACTAAGCTTTGCGCTTTGCTGAACTGCCCAGATATGTGGCTATGTATTATAGCACTGCTGTTGTATGAGGCACTCTCCACCAAATTGAACCTTTCCTAGCCATGACCTTTACGTGCAAGGTACATATGAGATGTCCTGAGCAATCCCTTGCAGTAAAGGAGGGTGTGGATGCTCCAGCAAGCCCCATGACCTATGGGAGGGAAGGAATGAGCCCTCCCACAGGCAAGCAAGGCTCATAGTGAGTTGCCTCTGCTTGTGTTGCAGAAGACTGGAACAAAACCAAAGGCTGAAGCCCAAGAGAAATGGCAAAATGCTTTCAGCTTATTGCTGCTGTTAAAAAGTGCAGGCAGTTGTGGGACTGGGTGGGTGATGAAATGATTACAGTTTGGAAGGGTCCCTGGATGAAAAGCTTAGGGATTGGTGCAGCTTTGTTTAAAGGGGAAAGAAATAAAAGGCTGTGGTAGATATATATCCTAACTGGCTTGTCTCATGGTACAGGAATGAAGGGACGCTCCCTGAAACCAATCTGCAAAGGCAAACTTGAAACTCAAAAAGGACATTTTAAAATCTTTTTGTCATGTGAAATGGGGCAGTGGAGTTCACGGACAGCAGATACAGCTGAGAACAAGTTCTGCAGTGCCCAAACAGGAGTTACGTAGAGGGGCAAGGACACAGAACAACCCACAGTCCTTGTGTGAAAGTGAAAATATATGGCAAAGGGGTTGAAAGTCTCCTGCTTCAAGCCACAACCAGTGATAGGAGGGAAGGGGGTTATTTGCACAGCAGACAAAACCACACAGGGCTGATGTTCTTGCACCTACAGCTGGGACTGAGCTGCATAGGGTCATGCCAGCCAAAGATGAGGACCTTCCTCAGATCAGTGCCCTGGCCAAAACACACCTCTATGATGGCTGGTGTGATGCTTTTTGGTGGAAACAGCTCCTTATTTGCCACTGAACACTGGCATGGGCTTTGCTGCATGCAGGGAAAAGTGCAAATATGGCTTTAGTGCTGTGGTTTGAATGGCACTAGGCTGGTGAGGCTCTAATGTAACCACGAACTGAGGACAGTCACTCCTGGAGAAAGTCTTTTTTACCATACCACCTCAAGTGCAGAAACTTCTAGTCGTATTTTGTTGACTGGGTGATACCCACCCAAGTGAGTGATTGCAACATAGAAAAATGCCATAAATGTGGCATTTTGAAAAAAGGACCACATAAAATAAAAAAGAATGTATTGCCATAATAAGGAGTTACATAGGAATAAAGGAAAAATTATACTTTTCCTTTCAGAAAAGGACAAGATATGTTTTGTGCTGGAATACTGTGATGGTAGAGATTTAATGGGGCGGACAAATATGCAGCATGGACTGCTGTTTGATGAGGACCAGGTGAAAGAAGTTATCTTTAGAGGAAAGGACATACTATGTGAAACATATGATTTGAATTATCCAGTACTAGCTATTGTTTCTTCTCTGGCCTGTTAGTATAATTGAACATTTTAAAGAAACTTTGGTAATTTTAATGGCAGTTTAGAGTTTGTTTTTTCAATTGCTTTAAGATCTTAAATTAATTCACTAGCAGTATTTTGATGTGATTTTCACTCCCTCTCCCTCCCATTGCTCCTTCCATTGTGGATACACTTTTGTGTTGTATTAGTAGTATACCTAGTAAGCCATAAAGGCTTTCTTTTAACTGGTGTTTTAGAATGATGAGGGGATCTATTACATACAAATTAGTAATTAATTTATGCTATTTACATCATGATATATCTTGCTTTATACTGACGTCAGAGTTAATCTCTCATTCATTTCATTTGGGTCAAGACTTCTCTGATGCCATTTAAATGGTTAAACCAGCAGAGAGAAACAAGCCCAGACATCTAACTGCTTTTGGACCATGTTCACATATATTTTCTTTAGTAAATAGGTGTGTATGATAGGTATTGCCATTCACAGAAACAGAATATCCCACTATTCCTTACATATTCCTTTACTTTTTTACTAAGTCTTAGCTTTCTGAGGGAAATTTGCTCTTATATATTGGACTTGGTATACTGACCTCTGAGGATATTTAATCACCCAGTCTTCTACTTTTGCAGGTATAATGAAAATTTACCTAGAATCTAGATAGCTAGTATCCAACATGTTAGTGGAAATATACTCTAAAGCATAAAGGTTAAAAATAAAAAAAGTGACTTTTCTTTTTGCTTTAGTAGTAAAAGAGGAACTCCTTAGCGTAGAAGTCAGTTGGAAGTGAATTACTGGTTCGGTAATAATGAATTTTAAAATCCTATTGGGAGCCATACCAGAGTAGAGAGAACATGAGAGAAAATAAAGAGAGGACAAAACCATAGATCATGAAAACACAAAGGAGAGAACCAACACCTTGACAAGATAGAAAAATACATATCCAAAGAAAGGCAAAGGAAGTACAGAGAGAAGAATGGATTATAAAAACAGAAGATACATCTGCCAAACAAGAAGGGAAAGCAAATTCCCCAATTTAACACAACATTGTTAAAATATCTTTAAATTTTCAAAAGTATGCCTAAGAAAGTCTGATTTCTGGCATCAGCTCTATATAGGAGATCATCTGCTTAACGTGAAGTATTAATAAATAGAAGATCATCACTTTAATTGAAGTAGTTAATGACTATCAATCTCCCTAAACAGAGAAGCATATAAGCCCATTGTACTTTTGTTTCTAAACTAAGTCCAAAGGCCCTTATTAAACAAAACGTGTATTTGAAGCTAAATATATGCTTAAGAGCTGTACTGGGCCAAAGATAAACAATAAATCTGTGTGCTTACTTATTAAGCAAGTTTATTCATAACTTCCTTCTTTCACCGGAGTTCAGTCTTTCAACCTTTGTTTCTGTTTTTTTCTGAGCTCCAATAAGACTACAAATATAATAACTGGGTTGTATGACTTCCACCACTGAGGATTAAGACACCTTCCAATTCTGTCTTAGTTGTTACTTGAACTCACTAATTTCTAAATAAGGGCCTAGTATCCTTGCTGTCCTTTGACTTGATTCTTCAGTCCTTGTTCAAGTACTCACACTGTCACAGTCAGTGAGAAGTTGATAGGGATAAGGAAAGTGGAGCAGGTATCGATTTCCATTTAGTTTTGAGACAGCACTAGAAGGAAAGGAAAAGTCTATGACATTAATTTTGAAAATATGATTTCTTACTGTTTTATATTGTATATGCTCTACATATTTTAGATTTTGCTGTTGTCTTTATTTTAAATATTTTGGTAAGATGTCTCATTAGACATTAGAGTCATACAATTTTATAGAAAATTAGCTCTATCACGCTTGAAATCACACCAGTTCAGTGGTGCATCAGACCTAGGAAGTCTTGCTGAGAGTTGGAGTATACTGAATTAACATGTTTGGATAGGACCTCGATCCAAGCCTGCTCATCTCCAGGGATATGCCATGTTGCTGCTCTAGCCACAGTCTCTGCCAGCTCCTGTACCTTTGTGGTGTGTTCCTTTGCGAAGCATGGACCTCCTGTCAGTGCCTCAACTCCCCATATATAAACTACTTACGTAGAAAGTGCTTCCCTTCAGAAGTGTTCTAGTGATAATTGCTTTAAGGATTGCTCCTACACAGCAAAACAGTACATAGCAGATAGGAAGTAAACCTCAGAATTTGAATGTCCAAGTACAGACATTTTAAAGAGTATTTAATAGGCTTATACAACAAAATAGTTGGAGCTTGATAGTACTTTTCCTCATATAACAAGTGAATGAAGTTTCTCAGGCTCTTTTCCTCCTCCCCTGGCATATACAAAGGCATTTTCATCTCTGTTCTCCATTTCAAAATGCAACAGCATCCAATACTTACACTTGCAGTCAGGTGTCTGTGGCACCTCTGGCATTCAGACTTCGCGCACTCTACATAGAATGCAACTTATGACATCTGTTACAGAGTGAGAGGAATCCCATTCTCTGAGTACCTGTTTCTTGCCACTGACTTATCAGTGATTCCTGATGATGTACATCCCCAGTGTAGATAGCTAAGAGCAAGTGAGATGAATTGAGCTGGTGCTATTTGGTACACAGGTCAGCAGCAAAGATGGAACTAGAATTCACTGACTCCTGCTTTAGTTTCTGGACAGCACTTCCTCCTTCCACCATTTCTGGCTTGCATGACTGACTACCATATACAATATTCTTACTTCAGTGAGTATGTTGGAGATTTCTAATATTTTGGTGTGTGCTTGACAGCTTTTAGGATTCTGTGTTAATGATAAGCACTGCTTGAAAATGTTGATTACAATGCTGGTGGAAACTGATTCTTATGCTTTCTGCTGTAGTGCAAATGCTCTCCACTATTAAAATAGTTGGTCATTTTTACACAGAACTGGGAAATATTTCAGTTGTTCTTGGAGTGTTCCATTATTCAACTATTGGAGAACAGAAATAGTGTCCC
Organism: Coracias cyanogaster; assembly: GCA_033124195.1. Taxonomy (NCBI): domain Eukaryota; kingdom Metazoa; phylum Chordata; class Aves; order Coraciiformes; family Coraciidae; genus Coracias; species Coracias cyanogaster. The sequence continues at coordinate 9,814 of JAVSBS010029679.1, forward strand.
TCATGGGCTTTTCAGCTGCAACAGAGAAGCCTTCCCTAGATGTGCACGAGTGAAGACCTTTTCTTGGATGCACGTACCTACTCAGATTTCCTATGAGAAAAAGGAAAGCTCCTGGGAAAAAGAAAAGGCTTATACAAGTACAGCCCTTGCATGACTTTTTTTGTCTTCTTGGACACTTAGAAAGAGAGAGAAGTGGAACTTGGAGAAGGAGAGAGGAGGGAGGGGAGAGGAAGGGAAGGGAAGGGGAAGGGGAAGGGGAATACTGAGACTGGCCAGATGTGCATTTGGTCAAATGTATATTTGACACTTAATTTCTGTAAAGAAATAGTAAGAAATTTTAGAAAGGCATACATATGAAGAAATGCTAAGAACTGCTGACAGTACAATGTATCCCAGGAAAGGCTGGAATGGTAACTCTGGACTAAATGCTATTCTGCTATTCTCAATTAACCACAGAGTTGGATAAATGAATGGCAAGCAAATAGTAAGAAAGATGCCCACAGTAAGCTCTCGACATCTGACATTTCTCCTTTTTGAGTGCATAGGTTTGTTTTACTTTTTCAAAAGTGATTTAGGGTCTTGATGGTTTTTTCTTTCTAAAACCATTTGGTTTTGCCATAGTGCAGAGCTCCTTGCAGTTTGGAGTGTAGTTACTTGGGGCAGCAACTGCTGAGCCTTCGCCTGTGAAGAAAAGATGTCATTGCTTCTGAAACACTTCAGATGTCAGCTAAGAGAGTTGCACCTGAATTTCCACACTCTGCTGACTCCTGCACTCATTGCAAAAGACCTGCAGGTGAGCCATGCAATTTCTTTCTCCTGTTGTGACTGGCACTGGTACATTTCCTTCTGGAAGGAGTTCAACCCCATTAGACATCATAGAGGGCTCAAATATCAAAACAATAGAGGCTATTTAAGTATTTGGAGTTTTGGGAAAAGCTGGTTTCAAAACTGCAGCTGTGTCTGACAGAAAGGATTGCATTTGTATCAGTCCAGAGAGAGCTGATCTGCTGGAGATGCAAGAAAGGAATGTTTTATGTAGCTGATCTGGAGTTACTAACCTAGTGGAAACTACAAGCTAGTCATGTTTGAGCAAGAATTATAAGAGTATTCTGCTGTGTGTTGTAAACAAGAACTTCCACTGACCAAAGAGTAGCAATGGGTGCTCCCGTCTTGTATTGAGCAAGTTGGTTCAGCATCCATCTGCCAAGAATGAGTAGATGTAAACAAAACCTGAAGAGTTTTAAGCACGGAACATGTTGTCCAGTATGACCCTCATGCCCCTTCCAGATGATATAAAACACCATGCATAACATGCTCCATATAATCTGAAGTTCACATGTCAGCTTCCCACCTGGGGAAATGTGCCAGATGGCGGGCATTTGCTCATGGAGCTGATAAGCAAGCCAGGAATGCCTTCTGCAAGGGGTGGGATGGATCTGAGGACAGTGTGGGGCCGCTCCACCTTAGTGGTGTGTGACTGAAATCTGCTGGCCAGAGCAGAAGGGCATGGTGCCTCTTTCTTTGCTTCTGCCAAGGTGGTGCTGGGGCTGCTTTGTGCCCTTCAAAGCCCAGCCCAGGTCATCCAGGGAATCCATGCAGCAAAAATAATGTGGCACCTACAAGGACAGAGTCAAAAAGTGCTGATGAAACCATGAGATCAGGAACAGGCTTGACTTTGTCCCCTGTTATTTGGGAAGTTCAAAGAAAAAGAGGTCATTCTTCGCACAGGAGAGAGAACCCCTACTGTGTTGCTTTGGCTCCTTCTCAAGACGAGCAATACCCTCAGAGCACAGCAAGTTGACAGAGATGTGCAGTGAAGATATTAAATAGTACTGGTGCCAGTATGAACTCTTGAGGGACACCACTCATTACTGGTTTCCACGTGGACATTGAGCCATTGACTGTAACTCTTTGGCCATGGCCAGCCAACTAATGCCTTGTCCGTCTAACAGTTGGTCCATTAAAACAATCTCTCTCTGATTGAGAGGTAAGGATGTTGTGTGGGACTGTATCAAAGGCTTAAGAGAAGTCCAGGTAGATAACTTCCATTGCTCTTCCTTTGTCCACTGATGCAGCCACTTCATTCTAGAAGGCCACTGGAGGGTTACTCAGGCATGATTTTGCCTTGGTGAAGCCATGCTGGCTATGTCCAATTCCCTCCCTGTCTTCCATATGTTTCGACATATGTTCCAAGAGATCTGCTCCATCATCTTACCAGGCACAGAGGTGAGTCTGTTTGGTAGTTCCCAGGTTACTCCTTTTTACTCTTTTTAAAAATAGGCATAATGTTTTCCTCTGGGCATTTCAAAGGTGTTTTCCTGTTGGTTGGTTCCTAATAACATCAGCTGCCCCTGGCTCTTCTCTTTTGCTCAAAACTCCACCTCCTTCACCTATTAAATCTAGTTTAAAGCTCTCCATATAAGTCAGGATACCTAAGAAATTACTTGGGGATGCTGGGGAAAGCCCTATCTCTAGGAAAGCTCAGGCTGCTTCTGAGCAGTGATTTCCCACTGAACTTCCCTTGGCAGCCCTTCAAGACCCAATGACAGTGGTCTGAAAGCCCAAATACTAGCACTTAGACTGGGGATGGCAATCCCAGATATGTGGAGGCTTTGAGTGACCCCAAATCCCTCAACATCTGTTGGAGCTGGGCTGCAGGAGAAGGTACAGGTGAGGCCATGCAAGCTGGCATACAGCAAGGCAGCAAATGGGCATTGCTGGGAAGGGGTGAGAATGGGGAGGGCAGGCTTGGAAAGCCTGTGGCTTTGCACCTGAGCAGGTTTCCAGTTAGGCACCACCATACCTCAATAGGAGGTGTGGCCAATGCATCAAGTGTGGATATATCTGCCTCAGCTTCAAATTAACCAGGCAGAGCAGAGAAACAAAGCCTGCTCTGTTGTCAAAAGACAGTGGTTTTTTTCTAGCCTGATCTAAAAGACTGCTCTTCTATTTCCCACATCTTCAGAGGCAGCAGCTGAGGTTCCCCGCCCAGCCTATGGATATCACACGAGAGTCTGATTTCTCTGTTTGAGCTGCTGCCACATACACAGTTATTACCTGCAGATGTGTGTGTGCAAGCACAGGGTCTGCGGGGCTGGAGCGGAGAAGCCGCCTTTGTGGGGGTGAGGAGCACTGTCTCCATAGCGAGATTTCCTGGAAGGAGGCAGCACACACTGCGAATTGGGTCTGTTCCCAGAGCATCTTACCTCGCAAGTGATTAGCTGTTAATTATTGTGCTATAAATTACTTAATAAATGAGTATTCTTCACAGCACCAATTCATACCACATGACATCTGCTAAGCTGTGTGAAATACACATAATTACTATCACAGAAATGTAATTATAGCTCTTCCCCCACCAAATTCTTGTGTTGCTGCCAGCCATGCACGGGCACTTGGTGCAGGGTGATGAGAAGGCAGTGCCACCAGGCACCACCAGGCAGTTCATCCTCACATCCAGGCTTAGTTTTGGCTTTCCAGCAAATGACAGAATTCAACCTATAGAAGGCAAAAAGGCTGTGTCCAGCTGTGCATCGCCTGTGTTTCCGCCTCGCTGCCAGGCTTGAGGATATTATTAAGCTCTCCATCATCAGCTTTGAAAAAATCTACCAAGCATACTGATTTTATCCCAGTTTTGTTTATAAGTGTTTTTGTTTTATATGGTTTTAATAGTTAAAACTCCAAAGAGGAGTGTGTTTTCCTGCTGGGGTACTTCAGTTCAAAATGTTTTTCCAGTGACCTAACTTTGTTTATGGCCCTGAAGAGGGAGAGGTGGAGTGTCTTAATTGAGACCATCAAAATATTTGTGCTGGTATGTGCGTTTTAGACCTGCCCTTGAAAATTATTCAGCTTAGCTGTGGCTTGACCTGTTTGGGGCATCTGAGCTTTAATTTTCCCCCCTAGTTCTTGTTGGTCTGGTCTATGGTAACTGGCCATGGGACTGTGTAATTGTGGGTTTGTGTGTTTTCAGCTGGTTTTTGAGGACATGCAGTGGTCTGGGCTTTCTCAGAGGTAGAAGGGGAAACAGGAATGGAGAGTGCAGCAGAAAAACATCTGCATATGGCTGAGTAAGTGCAGCAGCTTAAACTTATTTAAGAGGTTTTTTTAACATGTTGAACCAAAGTGCCTTTCTGAAGGGCGGGCTGCCCATGCAAAAGATTTATTGCAGTAAAGATGTGTTTGATAGTGCTAACCGTAGTAGGATGTTGGTCTTAGCTTCTGCAATTAAGCTACGTGACAATGGACAATTATTCTAGGATTTCCATGTTCCTCTGTATGTCCCCCAGACCTTGCAACACCCTCCTCTTTTCCACTCTGGAGACACATCATGGAAAAGACCTGACAGGGTTTAAAAGGTACAACCTGGGAGCATTTAAAATGATCAGATTTTATTTTTTTGAAGGGGATAATTGGCATTTTCTAACAATTAAATCTCTTAAAGTGGATGGCTGAAGCCAGTATATCCTAGAGAAGGAGCCGCATGCTGTGTCTCGGCCAAGATGCTGTCCTCCCACTGCACACCAGGAACTTTGCAAAGTGCTTTTTGTTGCCAGTTCAATTTGCTACATGATGCACTGCTGCAAAATCTGGGTCTGTTGCTCTTTATTTCTCCCAGCTGTAGAGGAGGAGGAAAATAATCCCTTTTCTATTGTAACTGGCAGGCGTTAAGCTACACTACACCTACCCAGACTGCCTCTCCCTGGGCCTGTGCTGGTTACACAGCATCTACTGAATCTCCCCACTGACCGGTTCTGGTGCAAGCTGCTTATGTTTTTTCTCCATTTTAAGGAGAATGAAGGCAGATGATACAGAAGGTTTAGATGACTTGGGAAGGTTTCCACAGTGAATAAAACCCAAACCACAGCAACCCCTGTGCTTGCTCTCCTGTCACAGCTTCTTCATAGGTTGCAAGGGAGCAGGAAGCAACAGGGATAATAAGCGCTAGATATTACAACGGGGATTGCTAACATTGCTTGTAAGAGAAAAAGCTGCCTCACCCCTCTGCTGGCTGAAAACAGCATAAAAGATATTTCTAAAAAAATTTTTTCCCCCTAAAATATTCCAGGCGATAGCATGCGAGTGTGTGCTGCTGGCAGTGAAGCCAATGCCTCCATTTTTATTAGTTTCCAACTCACATTGATGCATCAGCAGAGCAAACAAGCCCGTGAGCACTGCTCACATGTCTAACGCATCAAAACCACATAGAAGTAAGAGCAGGAACAAGCTACAATGTTAGAAAGCCCACAGGGTATTATTGATATGTAGTAAAAGGGTGGCAAATAACAGGGCTGTCACTGCAAAGCTCCTGAAGCACTGAACCAGCTATACGTGCCTGTTCTGCATACAAACAGCACCAAGACCTCTGCAGGGCTTAATCACACGTGCCTGGGAAAGCGCCTAATTCCCATAAAAGGATGGGAATTCAGCTGTGTTCTGAATAGCCGTCATACAGGATAGTGATCTGATGGCATAAAATGGGCAATACTATATGATGTATGTGGCAAGCAGGACTAGCTGAAGCCTTTCAGCTTTGGGGGAGAAAGGTCCACTAGCCTTCAGACCCAGAATATCACTTGTTCACTGGCTGATTTCAGAAGTACTGACAACAAAACAGTAAAATGAATCAATGCACTGTGCATTTTCTCTAAATATCCTGATCTACCAAGCATAGAGAAGAATAAGAGAATTATTTCTTTATTTTTACAAGCTCAAAACATTTGTTCACCAATTTCAGAAGTACTGACAACAAAGCAGTAAATGAATCAACACACTGTGCAATTTCTCTGAACATCCTGATCCACCAAGCATAAAGAAGAATACGAAATTATTTATTTATTTTTACAAGCTCAAAACATTTGTTCAGCAGGGTGATGAGCTGAGCTCTTACCTGAAAGAGATGTTGTTCCTCCCTAGGGTTCAGCTGTAATTCTTTTATTTTTTATGCTTGAGGTAAAGCAATATAAATTTTTGAGTTCCTGGTCCTCTGAAATAGCAAAAAACTGCAGACATCTTTTGAAGATGAAAAGGTAGCAGGTGATATTGGAAGTCACTGGTTTTCTGCAAACCTCATGAGAAATGAGTTCTCTTTACCCAAGGTGCTGGGGTAGGGGAAATACAACTGTTTTCCCACTCAAGCGGGATGATGTACATCCTCAGCAGTGCTTTTACAGCCCACGTGCTTGCTCTGGTTTTGCATTCAGTTGGTTGTTAACAGTGGCATGAAGGTAGGCTGGACACAGGGGTCCTCTTCAAGCTCCTGTCACAGCTGGTGACCACACTGAGCTGGAATACTAGCAACTGGCTGCCAGCCAGCATTAAAAATTCAAGCTGTTGGCTGCCTGATTAACTACCAGCAATACAGCCTGAAATGATGGCAGCTGGCCATATGGTTAAATTCAAAACACAAACAAACTTCCTCATATCCCTGCTGAGGGTTCCTCTTTTTCTCAGTTAAAATCCTCATTGGCAGAGGCAAGATTTCAGGGCAGTGGTGTCACCATTTGCATTTGTGTGATGCTGGCGCATCCCCCACGCAGAAGGGTCCCAGAGTTGCCCTTTGCCCTGGGACTGGCCTTGCTGAGGGAGGAAGGAGCTCCTGGCACACCAGGTGGGAACATGCTGGCCATGGAGCAGGGGGAGCTGAACTGCTGCTCCTTTGCATTCCTGAACCAGCACTGGACCTCTAGCAACATATAATTGAAAGCTGTACCAAGAAATGTGAACGTGGTCAAACGTGTCCCGTCCTACTCATAGCTGTTGGGCTGCCTTGTTGTAGGCGATGTTTAGGACTGAGCCACATTATTCTTTTAGAATTTTTCTTGGTGTTTTTTTTTTTTCCTTCCTTCTTTTCCAATCTCCATTATCACTGTAATATTTCATGCTTCATGCTTCTGGAAAAAAAAATTCAATATTCAAGAACAAAGCAATCCACAGCTTTCCTTCATTTCAGTCTGTTGTATCCTAGGGCTGTCCTAACTCAATAACTGAGCTTTATTGTGTCACATTTCACCGTTGCTGACTGGAACCAGCCTGGCTAATCCTTTTGCTGCTGCCTTATCACTATTTTTTGTAATTCGTTGTTTGTCTATTCTACTTTCATAGCTTTTAGGGTTTTTTCTTGTTTTCCCCACCCCCCGATTCTAGGACATTTGTGGCTGTCCTCTGTGATTATGCAGTTTGGTAAGTGGTCACATACAAAGACAAGCGGGTAGTTAATATCAAGAGCCTGGTATTGGCAGCTGACACCACATTTTCTCCATCTAGGAAAGAGGAAAAAATCCAATATTCACCAAAATCGACAACACGGAAGATTTCCATTACTGATGAGAGTGGTGAAAGAGCAAAGAACCACAACATGATCCAATCTCCCTGTGCACAGGATATAGCTCAGCTGTGCAATTGCACATATGGAGAATGCTAACCTCCATGATTTAAGTGGTGTCTACTTGCCAATGCCTGCCCAACATGGCACGTAAGCCCTGGTGACAAGTTCCTGCCTCTCCTAGGGACAGGTTGCTCCTTCTCTTTCCTAAGTAAAACTGCATAAATGAATAGTTTTAAATTCTCAAGCCCCACCGTGCACTCAGGAGTGAGGTCAAGGCGATCATAAAAGATCATTGTCTCTTTGTTTAGAGGAAGAAAGATTGCACTGTGCTGATGCTCTGCTATGAGGATGCTATTTCATGGAAGCAAGTACCTTCGTGGCAGAAGCATCTTGTTTCTTCTATCTATCAGTCAAAGCAGCTCTATCAAGTAGCTGGAGAAGCTGTGATTTTTTTTTTTTTTTGGCAGATGAGAACACTTCCCATTTTTAATAAATGGGTATTTAATAATCACTCTCACTGGCTAAAAGTTAATGTATGTAGTGGGCAGTGCTCATTTGCTTGCTTGTTACTTTTAGCATGGGACTGTAGATATTGCGTAGATGTGGAGGGGATTGGTTTTGTAATTGGGGGTTATGCACATATACGTCTACAGGCATAAGTACTAACTGTTATTTCTCTTGGTAAAAAGAAAAAAAAAAAAAAAGAAAATAATTGCCAAATGTCAAAACTGAGTAGCATTTCTTTTTGGAAGGACATACCAGATGAGCGTACTTGCTCTCATCACATGCTCTTTAATGTAACATAGCTGAGCAGTTCACCAGAACAGTCCCGCATTGCCTGCTATTGCTGTTCCTCACCAAGTGTCCTTTTATCTCGGGAGACATCTGCTAATTGGCCAAAGTTACACCCTGGGCATACCAAACAGCTGTCCCCATTCAACCCACTAATTCTGATTTTTGAGTTCTTGCAATCAGGGCTGTGAGATACTCCTGAAGTTGTTCCCAGCCAGGGTGCAGCCTGAGGTTATGTAATCCTTTCACCTCTACAGTAACGCATGGTCTTCTGGAGGTAATTTCTCTGGGTGATGTTCATCTTTCTAAACAGCTGTGGCTTTTGGCTGAAGCCTGAGGGAAGCAACAACCAACCAGTTATTCTTTCCTAGGGGCAGAGCTTTGTCTTGGCTAGAAGATGCTAATAACATTTGGAGGTATGTTTCTAACAGCGTGATAACCTTGAAACTTTTCCATCATCACAGTCTCTGTTCAGACGTTCTTCAGGGTACACTGCACCACAGTCACTGCACTGGAGGCACTCAGATTGGGGATGCCTGCGGAAGGCCTCTGCCACATGCTGAGGATTTTCTACTCCCATCAGTTCTCGTATTTCTTCATAAGCTGCTAGGATAGTTTGTGTGACTATTGGAAGAGGCTTGGTAAAACACTTCCTCCCCTACCCTGCTGGTGAAGGGTCCAGAGCACAAGCATTAGGAGGAGTGGGTGAGGGAACTGGAGTCAAGGAGGCTCAGGGTAGACCTTATCACTCTCTACAACTACCTGAAAGGAGGTTGTAGCAAGGTGGGGGTTGGTCTATTTTCCCTATAGTAAGCAGTAAGACAAGAGAAATGGTCTCAAGTTGCACCAGGGGAAACTTAGACTGGATATTAGGAAAAATTTATTCACTGACAGGGTTGTAAAGCCCTGGAACCGGCTGCCCATGGAAGTGGTTGAGTCACCATCCCTGGAGGGATTTAAAAGATGTGTAGATGTGGTGCTTAGGGACATGGTTTAGTAGTGACCTGGCAGTGCTGTGTTAATGGTTGGACTTGATGATCTTGAAGGTCTCTTCCAACCAAAATGATTTTATGATTCTATGTTTTTATACAAGCTCTGCTAACCATGTTAAATCATTTGAAGAAAAAAAAAAAAAAAAGGTTGAGCTTTAGGTTTCTCCAGGATTTTCTAACTGAAGACACTGTTCAAACACTTGTTCAACTACTCCCAGCTGCTTTACAAAGGAAGGATTTGTAGCATTTCTGGTTGTGGTAAGATATCACTTCAAACTGGTGTTTTTTAAAAAAAGAACAAAGCCCCCAAAGCAAATACAGAATCTTTTATCTATATATTTTAATTGTCAACTTGGGGATGTCAACATGAATGTCCCGCAATCTGAAGCATACTTGGCTATCTTCTGATGTGCTCCTGCAAGTTTCAAGTTTGTGACAAATCTTAGATTTCCTGTGCAAAAGGTTAAGGGCAAAACGAAGGGAGAACAGATGTCCATGCTAAAACCTTTTCTGCAATTCAAACAGGAGATTGAACTCATAGACTGACAGGAATCACTTTGGACTGACATGAGCAGGAGGTTCCTCTTTAAGCAACTGAAGATCAGTAGCTTCATGGGATGAGTGGTTCTGTTCAAAGCTCCAGCCTGCCATAAGCTTTCCTGTGTAAAGTAATATGAAATAAATCTCCCCTGGCATTAGTAGTACAAGTGAAGAAGAATAGGTATATCTGATATTCTTCTCACCCCAATGAATTCAGTTTATGGCACATTTTCAATAAATTGAGAAGGTGGTAACTAAAGAGTGTTCAAGCATTTTTGTTTGAATATTTTACTTGGGAACAGCATGGGTCTACCAATATTAATAAAGGGTCTTTTCTATCCTTTACAGAACAACACTAGCTTCTTTCATAGACTGTGGGAGCTCTTTCCCTAACGTTGGATGTTCAAGGCAGCACTAAATTCACCAGGGAAGCCATAGGTCTTAATATGGCTGTGCTTGCAGCTACCTGTCAGATCTGTTTGTTTATTTCTGCTGTGTTTCTGTTGTGCTCATGTCTCTTGACTAGTATGTGCTTCCCAGAGACTATACTTCTATAACTTTCAAACCTTGGATCTTCTGAAGAAGAAAGTGTTTTTTTCATAACAAGCTGCAAAAGTCGCATGTATTTGATGCATGTGGAATTGTGCCCTGTAGGCTGCTGCTTAGCTGAGGGAATAATGTTTCCTCTGAATTCCCATATGATTTCAAGCTAGTAATTTCGCACATTTATTTCCTTTTAATAAATCCTCTGCTTCACGTACCTGGGGGCTCCTTCAGTGTCATCAAGCATCAATACACTCATTTTTTCTCAGTGTTACATGTCTCAAACTCATTTATTCTGTTACAGTTTAAATTCTACTTATCAGCTGACCCTTACATACTGCTTTGCCTGTCTCCTATAGAAGACCTCTTTATTATCTTTGCTTTACTTGAAGCACTGAACAAAGTCGTTTTTAATTGTTGCCATCTGATCTTTGTCCTGGAGAAACAGAATTTGTTTTTCAAAATAAATGATCTCTGCAGCCTTACCCAGCTATCAAATACTGCTATTGACTATCTTATCAGACCGTGTAATTATGCCAATTCTACCTGCTTCATTAACTATTTAAAGATTAACACCAAGCCTACTCTAGTTTGTAAAAGACAAAGGGAAAAGGGAAACATATGATCTCATTCCTCTGGGTGCAATTCTTCCAGCAATCTGAAAGAGGTAATTGTTGATATAGGAAGGTTAATGCTGTACCCCTTTTTTTTATCAGTTGCCTGTTTTTTATCAAATCTATGCCTTATCTCATGTCTGCTTTATCAGATCTGCTTGAGTACGGTGCATAATTGAAGCCTCTTCCAAATTTAATTTCCCCTTCTCAGAAGTCCAGCAACTATATTAAAAACAAACAAACAAACAAAAATATATCCCTTTACAAGTCTATTTTAGACACGGAACACAGGCTGAGTTCAGGTATTAAGAACCTGGCAACTATGCCCTTGAACACAAAATACTCATCTTCAAATTGATCAGTAACCTCAAAAAGAGCATTTTAAGATAATGTGGCCATTCCTCATTCCTTCAGTTACAGGAAGTATGTTGGTACAAATTTCCTTTAAAATTGGCTGCTGGCCTTTCCTAACAGTAAACTTGGTGAAATAAGTGACTTCTGTACATAGATGCATGCCATTCAAAAATCTTGCTTGTGAAGGGAGAGCTATTAGTAGCCATCTAGATTATAAAAAGAAAAAATTGTGCTTTTCTCTACATAAACCCTAGTGTGGCAAAAAGCTGCTACTGTACAGCTTGTGTTCAAAACTGCCTAGATGCTGCCCAGCAAAATTCCACTAGTATCCAATATTCTTGCACTCCCTCCTTTCACTTTGTTTCCATCTACTCTGTACAGGGAGGGAAGAAACCACCAAACTCCCTCACTCCCCAAATACCTGCTTTGCTGAATCTTAAATTCTCATGCTCTACTCATGACAGGAACTATATACTTCCTGTCACAGGCCAACATACCTACTCATAGGGTATCTGAGTAACAGGAGAAAAAGGATTAATGAAGGACTGATAGCTTTCCTGCTGTGCCCCTTTGAAATTTTCATGTACCTTTCACTGTTTCCAGTCTGTTTTGGCAATTATTCCTGAACTACTTCATTACAAACAAACCAAGCTTTCCTATGTTTTTCTTTAAAACATTATTGCCTTTTTTGCTGCTTTGCTCTTGATGCTCAAAAAGTCTGTTTATTTTCTGATTTATACTTACTGTGCATGTACCTTCTATTGTGTTTTTTCCCCCTTTTCTTCTCTTCATGTATCTCATTTCAGTATTTTCTTTTTTTTTTTTTTTTTTCTCCCCAACATGCTTATCTAAAGTTTCTGTACCGAAGTCTGCTTTTATCTGTTTGAAATTTCACTGTTACAAGTGACTGGTATATTTTCTGTTTGTTTGACATCTCGCTGGTTCTTCTGAAATTCAGCAACAGAAGCAAAGTTTCAGTATGATTCTCTATTTATTGCTCTGTTTTCCTGAGCGCTACTGTAATTTTCTTCTCTTGTCTCTGAGTACATGAGGAATAGGAAACTCATGGAAAAGCTGCAGCTGTAGGTACTGAATGTGACTTCTAGGAACTTGCAGACTTTCTTCATAATTAAATGTTTAAGCTGGTGATGATGAAATTAAAAATGGACAAGCAGGTCTGTTAGGAAGCCTAATCAGAGACAATGCAGACATCCTGTGTTTATCAAATGTGTTGCTGAAGTTTTACATCACAGCCTGGTTTCTACCTTAAGCATTTCCAGGCAACTCTATTTCTAACAGTGTTTCTCTCAATTCTATTTCCTGTATCACCTCATCAACATTCTCTCTCTCTCTCCCCTCAGCAAGGAGCTGTGTCCCTGTATCTTTGGCTCCTGATAATTGTCTTGCATGGCAATCTTCCAAGTGCATAATTCCTAACAATGAAAAGCAAGGATTTTGAATCATCTCTCATGGCCTTAGCCTGGAGTTCAGTTCCTTGTTGCCAGCATTGGTGTACGGTTGACATTTTTTCAGCTTCATGTTCTTATTTGATGTACTTGACATTAAAGACCTTCCCACCCATTACACTTAATCTCACAGAAGAGTTTAAGTTTAAAACTTTTTGAGATGATACAGGAAAGAAAACCAAAGGATATGCCATTTTCTGGTTAAGGCAAGAGACTGGATAACTACAGAGCTTGGTTTATGGCACCATCTCAGTGTACTTCCCTACTAATCTCCCATAGTGGGCTTTAAGTAAGGGGAACAAGCAAGCTACATGCAGAGTGGAAAGGATGGCAACTGCCCCAGCATACCTATGGAAAAGATACTGCTTTCCCTGAGCTTGTATGTTCTCTTAGACAAACTACTGGAAGGCATTGAAAACTAGCAGTGCTCTGCTTCCATGCTGCATTATCAGCCTTTATTTCTCCAACACCCAGGTCTTCTTAGTGGTAGATGTGAACTCCTTGGAGGTCTGTTCAAGGGAAGGGCCAGGAAGGGCAGCCTTTGGTCCCATTGTATTTGGACAGGAAGAGGCAGCTCTGTTGAGCTATGCATGACATGTGCATGACAGCACTATGACATCTCAGTTACAGTTCACAATCACTGGAGAAAATAGGCTCTAAGGCATCTGGTCTTTCTGCTTGGCCTGTCTGGACCCATTATGCTGTTATCTGTCATTGTGGTGGATCCTACCAAACTTCTGTAGCTCATCAGCCCTGCCCTTGGCACCCTCCAGTAGCATAATTGTGGTTGACATAAAAATATTTGCAATGTTCCCACTGCATCAGTTAAGAATGTCTTTATAAGGATTTTCTAATGCTGTAAAAATGTTTTTGTAATGACGTAACTTCTGCTTAAACCTCAAGGTTTCTCTTGCAGGCTCTGAATGTGGGGCTCTAAATGTTTTGTAGTAACTGTTGAAGACACTCTTAGAGACTCTCTTACAGAAATCCTCTTTTTCTGCACAATAGCCAATCCAAGCCAGTAGTCTGTTTAAAAACATGTATGTGCTCTGATAATATATGCTTTATAATAAGAAAAGAAAGAAGGAAATTCAGTAGAATTAATTTTACCATTCACTTATGCATTAAAAAGAAAACGAACTGGTTTTGTATAAAACAAAGATAAAGTCTTTTTTTCACTTAAAGTTCTATAAGTTTTAAATAAGCAGCAGCTTTAAGCTTACTGTGCCTTTTTCATGTTAGACTCATCTTCTTCACAGTCCTTGGAGAAGTCTGGATTTTTATTCCAGCTCTCAAAAGTGACAAGTCTTGCCCTGCTGAAGACACAAAGGATTCTCATGAAAAATTTATTTTAACTTTTGATCCCTGTCCCTCCTTGACAGAAAAAGTGAACTTTAGCCATTACCAAAACTGCAGAAGAAAGTCTGGACTAATACAAATAACAAGAGTGAGAGAACCTTGATATATGCCTTAGCTTGTGAGAAACATGCTCTGTCTTTCAGTGATGTAAACCAATTTTTTAATGGCCATAATTTTGTTACTGCTGACTCATTGAACTCTCTGTTTAGAGAATTGTACCACCCTGTTTGAATGGCTTGATAGTTAGAACTCTCGCTAAGCCAAAGAAGATGAATGTAGGAGTTTTAAGGAAGGAATATTCTTAAAATTCCATCCCTAGTTTATTAGTGAGGAATCATCTGGAAGACCATCTATTAAATTGTAGTCTTTGTTCACTATCTTATCATTGTTCTTGCTGGGCCTCAAGATTTCTTGAGGTTCTTTGCTGCTTTGGGTTTGGGTTTTTTTGGCTTAACTGAGGTGCCAGACATTAAATATGTGCAACATAGCTGGAAGAATACAGACAAAACCAGTATCAACAGAAATAAAAACATGTATAAAAGATTTATTGTAAACAAAACAATTCTGTGTGAACAGTGAGGGGAAAAAAAGGCTTCTGTTTTTCTTTTAAAAACACTGCATGACTTTGTAAAATGTAAAAACCACTATGCAGTAACAGTCCACAAATAGTCCACTCAAGCTAGTTATGTAATTGGCTTTGATTTTTCTTCCAGAGTGGAGCTCCAGTCTCTGAGACTTAATGCTGGCTCTTAAGTAAGATCTACTTTTTAAGATTCTGAAGTAGGAAGGTCAAGAATGACCCAATGAAATGGAAACAGAGCTGTAGCAACATGCCTCTGTTAGCTTCTCAGGCCCTCAAGCATGTGATCCCCAGTCAGCACTGGGGGCCCGACCAGCCATGGAAATGGCTCTCTCTTCTTTACCCAGACTGTAAAAATTAGGATGTTCCTCGAGGCGGAAGTGAGTTGCCAGTTTGTTCACCATTCTTTTCAGGGTAACAAAGGCTGCAATGACTTGGAAGGTGAGGAAGAGGACAAAGATGGTATGGACTGCTTGCTCCAATGGCTCATTTTTCAGACCTTCATTAAACAGCAAGAAGAGAATTACAGGCAACTGCAGGAGGAGACTCAGGAGCCAAAACCCAGCCAGCTCAGGGACCTATAATAAGGAGACATCATCTAATAAAAACTGGCAGATAGAGATGAAAAAATCCAAAATCTTGTGAAGAAAAAACATTTTTCTTAATTTTCCCAAAGCCAGCACATAATGTCAAATAGCAAAGTAAGGTGGCTTCATACTTCCATATACTGTGTTTTTAACCATACTTCTTTTTTCTGACAAAACAGTTTTAGGGAGTAAGAGGGCTCTCTTCTGAGGGAAATTTATTTGGAATACACAAAATTAAGTGGAAGCAGATGCCAAGTGAATACAGGATGCAGACTGTAACTCAAGAGAAATAAACATCTTCTCAACTTAAATCTCTTAGATGAACTGGTAGACCATTTTATCTACGTTAAACTCCAAAAGGCTCTCGTGCACAAACTAATATGTACATGCAGTAATATACCTTCTCCTGCAGATTGCCCATGTATCCCAGGTAGAGTCGAATGACCTCTACTAGAGAGGTTACGATCATGATTGTGACCAGGATGAACTTCCAGTAATCTGACAAGGACAGATACTAGAGGGAAGAAGAGAGTAAAAGTTTCTTCTAGGCTGTTCACGATTAAATGAAGACACTGTATGCTTCTGTAAATTGACAGTGTTGTACTGGCTTTCAAATACTCTTGAATTTCCAGTTTCAAGGCATTCCCAAATAAATCTACTAACCTCTAACTTCAGGAAGCTCTATCTCAGTACCAGGAGGTATCTGATCAGAAACCACGTTTGCAAACCATCCCTTTGCTTCAGGACTCACCTTCAGATGGAGCATGACAACTGTGGTGAGCCACCAAAATGGGAAATAATAAACGTTGAAATAGAGGGACATTTGCAGTGGTAAACTGGAAAGTATTTCCTTATCTGTAAATAGAGAGAAGTCTTTGTCACTCCTGGTTTGTTCCATGCTTCCCTTCCTAAAATATGACAGAAAGATACTGGTCCATCTTGGCTTCAAGTAGGGCATTAACATTCTTCTCAGTCAAATTAAACATTAAGAAAAATATTTTTATATATCCAGAGAAAAATAGTCTTACCCTGTTTTGAGTTACACAATTTCCCAGAATCTAATGCAACTTTCAGTTCACAGGACACAAAATTTTTATGACTTTGTCATATATTCAAGCGTCTGACTGTTGATTACCTGGTGGCTTAGGGCTTACTCCTTGATCTCTAAGTGACAGGCTTAGCTCAAGTAGTGCTGCATATTAACACTGCAGAAATAGTTAGGATTATTTCACTGCCGTTCCTAAAAGAATGGTCAAAAATTAAGTATGTACTGGATTATCGTTATTCTGTAGAGGATACTCCTGAGTAAGGACTTACTGCTAGAGAGCAGATTTGTGCTGCCCACTTGTCATTTTCAATCTTTATTTAAATAGACATTTGGATGGAAGCAATGTTGCAAGAAGCCAGTAATTCTTCTAGTTCTTAAGAGCTAACAATTTCAAGTGTCCAAGTAAAACTTATCTTTTAAAGCCTGGAGAGAACAAAATGCATTCATACAATGTAGAGAAAAGCAAATATTGACCGCTAACATGCAGGCAGTAAATTCTATATTTAGGATTTAATAACATACCTCCAAGATCAGACTTAGAACAAGGAAAAATTTTGAAGGGCATTCTAAGGGAATAATTAATTTTTAATGGGGGAACTTTTATTGCCATACTCTAGTTAACTGATATTGCATCTATTTTACTTCAACTACCAGCAGTCTCCTTTCTCATGTTTTCCCCGGATGAAGTCTGTATAGGCACACCTTCACTTGAGGAAGTTTAGAAAGTATTTATTGCGACCTGCTGGTTTGTATCCAAATCCTGTGCCCCTGTATGTCACAATGGCGATACTCAATTTAGAATTAGTCTAAATGGTCATATTGTCTCACTTTCAGCCTCAGAACCACCTCTCTTCTGACACTGCCTTTTCTTTCCATATCTTCCAACCACTCTCATACCTGTCTTTGTTCCATCTCGGTCTGGCCATCCCTGTGTCCAGTCCAGCCACATGCAGCCTGGTACAGTCTGTTCCAGAAGCCTTTTATGCCAGTTGCAGAAGTGTTCATGGTAGCTACTATACTAGGTGGGAAGGGAGAAGGATTTGGGAGCAGAACTGGGACAGACCTTAAGGGTAGGGTGTGAGGGGCACAGATTTGTTATATTGAAATAGAAGGTGCAAGACAACCAATATAAATATTTTTTAATGAATCAACTTTTAAGTATCAACACTTTCTTACATCTGCAAAGGAATGAAAATCTATAGGTACCTCAAAATCAGTGTCACTATCTACCTAAAATTGTCCAAGCTGTCTGTGGCAAACGGACCCACCATTTTAAAATGTCTTTTTAAGTCAGCTTAAACTGCGACTCCCATGAATCATCAGGGACTCTTTCGGAAAACACGAAATCGGAAGACGGAAGCCGTGTTATCAGACTCAGAG
>JAVSBS010029680.1:0-19154 GCA_033124195.1 Coracias cyanogaster
TATCAACACCCTTCTAGCTCCCAGCACAAAACCACTGCTGCTATGTGGAAAACCAGCTCAGCCAGACCCACTACACCGCTGCATACCATTCAGCTCAGTAATCAGTTTAAATCCACCTTTTTCAAACAAAGGTTTACTACCAAATCAATGCGGATACTGGTATTTTTCTCAGAAGTCTTGGAGTTTTATTTAATATATGTAGCAGGAGTGCTTACTTCTTAGTATTACTATTACATTTTACCTTCTTCAGTAAACAAGTATGACTCAGTCTTGCTTCTCCTGGAACCACGATACCTTGACAGCTTTTTCTACACATATATTCCCTTGATACCATCCCAGCCAGGGTTTTATTAGCACCACAGACTGCAGTGTCTAGTTTACAAGAAATTGTTGACAATTTGCCTTAGCTTAGTGGTGCCAGTGACAGGATTTTTCAAAGGCTGCTCAAAAAAATTACTCGATACCCTGACAAGTTCACATATTTGTAAAGCCATATTATCATCATCTGAATTTAACAGTTCAGCAGTAAACAACAGAGGTAAATTGTTAGGCTTGAACACAGGCATGAAAATGCTTGCAACACGCCATCCCCAACACTAGTATATATCCATCTCCTGCCAGTGGAGACTTTTGTCAAGGAGGACTAGCACTTTCCTTCCATGGTGAGCACAGAGGTCATCATGACTTCGAACCCACCACTTCAACTGCCTCACATATGGGATAATAAAATCCATTCTCCCTACCATGGAAATGATCATTCCCTTGAGCATCTCAAGTAGCACATAGGGTCATTAATATAAATCATCTACCTATGTGGTGAAAGAGGGTATTTGAAGTTTAGTGGTTTCAGCTCCATTTCTGATGCCACAGAAACCACTTGGGCTCCAGGCAGCCTAAAGAGGCAATCAGTTCCATTCATTCCAACAGAAACAGAACAATCGCTCTAATGGGTATATATCTGGTTTTAAAACCCATAAACACTGTACAGCACCTAAGCACATAGTCACAAGCAATGTTTACACTATGGGCCTGTAATGTAGATCTAATAAATTCCTTTTCTCCATCCAGCACTGCAGGAAGAGCTGGTACCAACGTATTAATTATTCACTTCATTCAGAAGTGTGCATCATCTTGTTACTTTGCGAAGATAAAACTGAAGGAAAGGTAAAGGAAAGGTGAAGGAAAACCAACTATGCTACCTCTTACTGGTCAAGAAATAAGAAAACGTTAGTAAATAAAAGTTTCCTTTCTGTATTTCAATAACCTGCAACAGGGACAGACGCAGAACACAGATGGCAACAATCATGAGTTTTCTTTGTAATGGTGCTTCAGTATAAGCTACATTTTAAGAAGATGTTTCTGTCTGCAAGCATTAACTTCAGACAAAAATGTGGCAAAGCTTTCAATTTAGGTTAACAAATAACTATGGACTAATCATTGGTACTCGGAAGTGGCTCACGTTTATCTGCAATAAATGCTCATCTATTTGGATGTATTTAAACCATGACACTGCCAAGTAACTTGAACAAACACATATGATCCATCAGCGGCTGAAAAAGAATGAAAAGGTACTCAAGACAGATGTGTTAATATCTGGAAAGATTAGCATTCACTACACTTAGCAACTGTATTTTATTGCAAATAGATTCCATCTGGACTGTGTTTTTTACCAGCCACCAAGCCTGAGGAAATAGCTGGAGGAAAGCTAACTCCAGGAGAGGAACCAAATCACCCGCAGCAACAACCTGCTGTCTGCCTACAGAGAGCAAGGCCCAGATCTGTTGGCTCTAGCTAGACAGCTGTGGGAATTAACACAGGCGAAGCAATTGCTGTACGTAACTTGCAGGCTGTGCTCTTTCAGCCTAAGAGGCTGAGCTGATGCATCCATAAGCTTTACTACTGCAGGTGCCATCATCCTACTTTCCAGCCTCTTGTGCTTCAGGTTCCCAAAAGCACCAAGCTCTACCTCTCTACAGCCTCTACAGCTCCCCTAAGTGACCTCCTGGAAACATGTCATGGGACTGGGTCATCCTGTATTCAGCCTGGGTCTAGCTTTGCATCCAGTAGACTCAATTAACAATTAGCACAGACATATTTTTATCCTTGTGTACAGGAAAGCTACACACTACAAAGTTATTCAACTCTGGAAGTGGAAATGGACAGATCCAGTGGTCAACCTTTACATGTCTTAAGAGTGAATGCCTTAGAAGAAATGCAAAACAGAAACACAAAGCAAGTTACAAGAATAGGAAGCCTGGTTGGAATCCAAACAAGATGAAATGGCCTAATTACCAGGTTTTTGGTTAAAAGCAGATCAAAAAGCTAATAGGCAAGAAAACAAATTCTCCCTCAACAAATATGCACATCAGAGGCCTCGGTATTTTCCCCCTAATCTTTTTCTAGCATACAAGGTTTGGAAAAACCTCTTCTGACCAAAGGATGAAATTTCTCAGCAACCAGCTTTGATCTCATCACCACACTCCTCCAAGTGGTGTCACTAATTAAACATGAGTCAACACAGGAACTATTTAAAGCTAAAAACTAAGCCAGGAGGGCACTTTGGCACATGAGCACCCACCTCACTGTACCTTCTGTTATTTAACTTTGGCTTTGGTACGCTAGCCAACTTCAAGACTAAGTTGAGTATACTATGTGAAACTGAGTATCCAGGTAGTAAATTTAAACAAGAAGTATCAAAGTAATTTTGCATGGGGCAGAAGAGAGGAAAAGAAGTCAAAACCAGGTGTGAAATGAAGATTTCAGCATTCACCTTGAAAGTCTAAGAGAATGGAGTTATATCAAAAAGGTCTCTTCTCCTGAAGTATGGAGGGTACAGGGGGCGAACAGACAGCATGGCAAGAATTAAACTGCACTGCAGTTGCGAAATTAGGCACAGAGCCAGGAAAGAAAAGGGTTACGCCAGACCTCCAGTCTATGTAACTCATCTTTTAAATGGCATATTGGCATCAGATACTGGAAAATTACAGTGATTTACAGAATTCAAAGTCTGACTCACAAGGTACCTCAACAATAATGTTTCTGGTTTGTCTGTTAAGTGACCACAAAAGCACAAACTGCTTAAAAACTGCCTTGGCTTCTTTCATTAGAGTTGGATTATACTAGGTTCGTAAGTCAAGTATCTCACAACAAGAATAAATAATCTGATTTTCAAACACATATGAACACCTATAGTTAAATGTTACGCTTTTAAGAACTCAGATGGGCACCTTCCATTGCACAGCAAGTTAGGACGACCAATTCATATTACCCAGCATTTTTCAGACATTCATTTTGCCACTTCTAACTATTTCCCTTTTTGTTTACCTTCACTGATAGGTTGCAATTATGTTTATTTTCACACTTCCTAACATAAAAAAAAATAAAAAGAAATAAGCTATTTCAAGAAGTGTCACATAGGCTGCTTTTGATTTCTTAAACCTTACCAAGCAACTGTATTATGTGCTCCAGAGTGTCTCTCTCCTCTTACTGTATTTTTCTTTTAGCCTTTTATACAAAAGTAATATCAAAAACGTGTCTTGTATAATTAATTCTGATATAAAACAAGAAAAGCTGCACTAAAAGTCTTTTAATCTAGTTTTTAAATAGAACATTTAGAAAAACCAAACACACATTCCTTGCCCTAATGCCTCTGACATACATTTATTGTTTTCTCCATACTTGAACAGGAAGACCTCTACGATCATCAAGTCCAACTATTGGTACTTTATACCACTAGAAATTTCTTTCCACAGCCAACCTGCTTAAAAAGACAGGTGTATGAGGTAGCATGTGACATCTGACCTTGTACATTCACAGAAGGTACCTGTTGACTGATACGTGAGGATACTTTTTAAAAACTGATCTTGTTTTCTCTCTGAAACAAAGCCTTTGCTAGTGTTACTGTTCTGGCAGTCTTCCTAGGAGCTGGAGGATTCAGCAAGAAACATGTTGTTTTTAGAGAAGGACAAGGAAACAATATATGTAACTCATATTCTTTCTCACTCTGTTTTTGCGAATAAGAAACTTTAAAACTAGAAAAGTAAACGTATCTGCAAGCACACAGAATCAGGTTCTGTGAGCCTGATGACACTGAATAAATATTAAATTCAAAATCCTGACATCATAAATGCATTAAGACTAAATGTGATGGAAAAGGGCAAAGTGAAGGTTGCCTGCACAGCCCTATTTCAGCCAGCTTGAGAATCAGCAGAAAAAGCTGGATCTGCTACAACATGTTTGTTTCCACAAAACTTCTGCTGTGCTCAGAATGGACTATTCAGTGTCACTTTGTCCCACCTGCTATCCTACAGCTTATCTGAGAATTCTTAAATTTCCATAAGTCACCCCAATGCTGAGCTCTTATTTATAGTATAAACCACAAAAACTACTGTTACACATAGCACTGAAAGGTAAAATAGAGCAGGAACTACTGGATAACTTTATGGAGATATATCCAGCTATGCATCCACCAGTACACAGTCAAGCTGGTGTGACAGTGTGTGTTGAAAAACACAGCTGTAAATTTCTCACTTCCCATTTTTTTCACGCATTATAAATAGTATAGTGGTTGAAACGGAGTGGTATATATCACGATGTCACAAGGAATTCTTAGAAGATCTCGCAGACATATCAGAAAGGTTTATTGAGTTGACAACCACACAAACATATATAGGAAACCTTTCTCTCTCATACTTCAGTCATCACAAGTCATTACAAGTGACAACTTAAAATTTTTTTCTTATATAATTTTTGCCTTTTGCTTAAGGAAAACAGGGGAGCCAACGGTTCTATTTTGTGAGGTCAAAAAAATGTGACCTTTCTCTACAAGTCAACCTTCTACTAAATGTGCAAGTTTGATGCCATTAAACTCCTGAAACAAGCTCAATATTCACTCAAGTCTTATAACTAGAATGCACAGCTAGCAAACTGTTTTCATCAGGGGTCATGAAAGCCTGGCTATCTTCTACTCATCACTTCCTCAATTAGATTAATTCTCTCCACCCATAGCCTCATCCATCACTTCAGTTAATGCTTTATACTCAAATGGTGATTGGATTTGCCAGCTCAGCATCGCTGTGATTACCTCTCAAAGCAATGTGCAGTTTCATCAATTCCATTCTAACTTTACTTTTCCTCAGAAGAAATCCAATACGTACCAGTCTTTCTAGAGTAATTAATGCTTTGGTGTTTTCATGCTTTCTGAATTTTCACAACCTCCATGTTAAAAAGGAAAAAGACTGTTATTAAAAACATATCATGAACCACCTGAATATTAAGTAACATGAAATACAAACCCAATATAAGAACGCGAGACACAGAATATGCTAATAGCATATAAAATACGTGAATAGAACAAAATGCTTCTAGAGGTGTTCAGCATAAGCAGTAACATTATGCCTGCAATTATGCCTACAATTTTGTCCTTAGTTTAATTTATAAAGAAAAACATTAGGTTTTATCATTAAAGTACTTATAAAACAGATAAGTTCTTAGATAAGCTGTACCATTAATAGAACAAGTACAAAGCATTCTGTTTGAGTTTCAGAAAGCTGGACTACAAAAATCAATATGGTATGACTTCCAACCAATTAGCTGAAATATTATATTGCAAAAGCCAGAACACCTTCCACACTTCCTCCCCAAATGAATTCAGTTTCTCTAAACCATCAATTTAGTGATGGACAATTAATTAGTGCAAAATTCACCTGTTTCAATAATTGGTGTTAACCTGTACTAATGGCAAACTTCAGAAGAGGGGGAAAGAAGCAAGAAGAACTGAACAAGTTTGTAATTCCTAGTGTTCATTTCAGGGCACTGACTCCCAATTAGGAACAATTTGTATGAGGGCAGCTGATGAGAACGCTGCCTCTGGGTGCAGCCCTCCCTGCTCCTGTGTCACAGACGACTGAGCTCCCACCAAGCAGAGCCTGAACCCTGCAACAGGCATAACAGTGCTGGCACAAGATCCACTTTTCCTCAATTTTTTCAGGGCTATGAACAGCCTACAGCCCAGTCTGCACGGTATGGAAAAAGGGAAATCTTTTTATCCATCCAAATGCAAGTCATTTCCTGCTTCTAAGTCAGAACCTGCTGTACAGACCCTTTGTCCGGCTTCACGTCTGGTTCAGCTTTACTAGCTCAACTGCTTGAAGAGTAAGGGGGGGATTTTTATTTTTTTTTAATGTTTTGATTTTTTGAAGAATCATTTAGCAGATTCCCACTGAAGCGTTTCTCACTAAAATTTTCAAAACTGACCTCCCAATTTAATGACAGAGTTTACATCAACGAGAACGTGTTGCTTAACATGAGTGACAAGATGGCTTGAAAACAGATTAATACTCAGTGAGAAATAGTTTCTTTTCTTTTTCCTTCAGTGAGTGTGTTTCCAGTGAAAAATTTAACCTCAGAACTTTCCTTTTTCTTGATCAGTAACACCTTTTTAGCTTTAGAATAGCAAAAACTTCAAAAGACTCCAGATATCCCATTTCCACATTCTTCAAACAAATCTTTTGGGCTCAGAGCTGGACTTCCAATTAAGCCTCAGATCTTTGACTCAGCGCTGCACGACATTAACAGTAAGAACAATGGAAGAGAAGGAGGAGAACAAGGAAAGACCGGGCAAGAAACACAATGTCATTACATACTAGACACAAGTATGAGGAAACAGGTAGAAACTGAAGGATTTAAGAAGTAGGAAGAAGCTCAGAAATATCTCCTGCCCCTCCCCTCCTTGATTTCAGCATCAACAATGCTCTATATCCAGACACCATCCAGGGCTTTCCTTAGCCGTGCAGCACTTCCCCATGGCGTGGGGACTCCGGCACCCCAGCGCACACATGGCTGCACTGGGAGTTCACTCCAGGTGTCAGAAGCTGGCCTCCCTGCAGACAGACTTACACCTGCTGACAGCCCACACAGAAGCCTGTCCATCAAGGCTCTCTGGGGACCTAACACAGAAACCTCTCTTTGAAATGGGAGGACGTAATGCCTATCAACACCACTGCCTTAATCCTCCCAGTTTTGCCTTTTTTTTTCTCCATATTCAAGCCATGCTTGTTTCTTCCAGCTGTAGTTGAAACGCCGAAGAGACTAAAGTACTCATCAGAGCAAGAGATATGGAAGATTTTGGTTACTTTTTCTTCATCTCCCCAGCCAATTAATATGCAGCAGCCAGAAATATGCCTGGGTCAAACAACCCCTTAAAGGCTCTTCTCTCATGCTGTATTTTTAAAGGTATTTTCTGGGGGCAGATAAAAAAATGACCAAGGGAAAAATAAGGGTGAGAAGAACATAGGAAGATGTAATGGGGAGAAATGGGGCAAAGGGATTTCATGGTTTGGATAGTCCTTGTCATTGAACACTATGAGCACAGAGAACGCTTTGTGGTTTGTAGCATTTACCTGCTTTCATCTGCATTCACAATTAAAACATCAACAGCTTTCCGGCTCTTGCCTGCGTTCAATCTCCCACTGCTCTGGCAGGCAGAGACCCAGACAAAGGGAATTAAACAGTAGCCAGTCAAAGCTACACTTGCAAAAGGAGAGACAATTTCCCAAGTATAGAAATGACTAAAGCCCATTAAATTTGACTTTTAAAATTCTTATACTGACTCCTGTGTACTTATGTGTCACTAATTAGACTTAGGCAGTTTTCATAAACATGTGCCACAGGCAGACATCCCAATGGCCTGTCTGCTTACTCTGGGTCAAGGCAGTAGTGTGACATACCACAAGGACTCAGTGTGTTGTTGTATCAGGGCACTGTATGACCGTGGCCAATTTAAACAAACCTTGTGACAGCCTGATTTAATGACAGCGCTCTGGGGAATTTCGGTTGTAACTAATTTGATGTCGCGGTTAACTCATAGACATTTCTGAAGGGAAGATACCAGGTAAAACGTGCGGTGACATCTTTGTACCACATAAGTCATAAAGACATAAAAACAGCTAGAAGGTGAAAGAAATGAAATATACGCTTCCTCCATGTCAAGTGAGGATCTCTAACAAATTACTCAGCAAGGCAATTATGTCAGGTCCCTGTGACTCCTCTTCCCCAAATGCCAGAACAAGAATGGTAAGTAAAAGCACAGGGTCTCATCTGGAAACAGTTCAGCAAACAGGCACATATACAGTGCTGCTTTCACCATTAGAAAACACTGAGAAGTTTTAAAAGTCTTCCAGAATTTCTTGGATTAGAGTTGGAGAATGCAATTAAGAAAAACTTCAGGTTTTCCAGATACCATTGACAAAAAAAAAGTGCTCTTTATCAAATCCAGAAGGATACAGCACTTTAACTCATTTTTTGCACCACCTGGGAGATCAGCACTCATCCTTAAGCTCAGTCTCATATAGGGTTGCAAAACCAGAGAACAACATGATTACCATGCTATATAGCACAGATTTTACTTTTACTTCACAGATGCCTGATTATCAGCACAAAGTGGACTGCACCCTTTTGGATTATTTATTATAGTAAAAAATCTATTGTATTAACTATCCTAATGGCAAGTATAAACAAACCATAAAATTTTGCTTGGCAGAAGTTTATGAGAAACTGTAAAGCAAGCCCTTATAAAATATGCTGCTCCCTACAATGCAACATTTACAACACTACCCAATCATTACCTCAGCCTGAAAATACTAAACAGACAGAATTAATTCAGACTAATCTGATGAGGGAAAAACAATGAGAAATTAAATCTCCTATTTTGGACCTTGAAAATATATTCAGACTGCCTAGAAAAATGAGACTTGGCTGAAGTTAAGGCACTATCTTCTGCTCTTGAGCCACGATACTTTAAGATTAAGGTTTCTATATAATGCTCAACAGTGAGACTTATTGTGCCACAGTTTCCCTGCTGTGAAAGAAGGAAAATGACAGCAGCCGGTTTCCCTGGTGGGAAGGAAAGTCTGGGAGGTCTCACACACAGTAACAGTAAGATGAGGAGATGCATGTATGAGATAGAGAAAACCTGGAAGTTTACAGGTTGGCCATCATTCCTAAAAAAGTTCAACCTTGGACATCAAGGACATCACAGCTTCCAGCAAGTGCCCAGGAACAGGAGGGAGGGCCATGAGGCTGTGCCGAGTCTCAAGGGCAGCCAGAGTTTGCAAGTCACTTGACTGAATTGTAGCTATGCAGGGAGAGCTCTGCAGCTATACTGAAAGCCAGCATCTGCATCTGGCTGTCCCTCAGGCAGTCTTCAAGGTAAATTTTAATTAAAGGTGTGGATAACAACAAGGAACACTGCTGCTGAAAAATGCTTGTGACCTCTTAGTCAGAGTTATATGCTATTTCAGGACAAGCACCACATGATGCAATTTCAAAGTCATGGGCGGGTCCTGCCTCTTGGCCTCATGAATAAAAAAGGGGTATATCACACCTGTCACCAAAATACACCCTCCATCCTTTCCCCAAGTACTGCCAACAAGCCACACCACAAGGAAAGCCACATCCTTTTACGCCCAGACTAAGGTGGTGGTCAGGTGCTGGGTAAGAAGAACGCCCGATTGCGACCACGCCACAGCCCAAGCTGCCTACACGTGTCCCCGGATGGCATGGATAGAATGTGCTGCTGAGCTTTGCTTCCTCTCGTGCAGGAGAAAACACCCATGACAAAACAAAAGAGAAAATGCAGTGCTCCAGAGACAACTGTCTGGGGTAAATAGACAACACAGTCTGAAAGAGGGTGTTTACAAAATGCATGTTTGCAATGTGGTTTCCTCTAAATATTCAGAATGATAAATGCAAGTGTCAAGGGTTTGGGCTGGGCTGGCCACTAGACAAATGACAGAAGCTCTCTATTAACCCCTCTCCTTCCCCCCCCCCCAAAAAAGGGGAAGGGAAACAGAGTAAGGGAGAGAGACTTACGGATTGGAAAAGAAAACTAAAACCAGCTTTAATGAAAATAATAACAATAAAATGAAATACATACAAACCCAACATTGAACCCAACCCTCCTGATGCCAATTACGTTACTGTCACCACTGATGCTGTGGGCAGACACTGGACACAGAAGGTAGCACCTCTATCTCAAATAAGTCATCTTCACTTCACAGCCAGCTGTGAGAAAGAAGGAATACAAAAATCCTGCAGCTGGGGTCATTTACAGCAGACTGGTTTCTGCTTAGGCATGAGGAGTGGGTTATGTTCTAGCTGGACCACTTGGCAACTCTAAATAGAATGGAAGACATTGAGATATGCATGGCAAAAGCATCTAAAAGGCCTTATTTGTAGAACAGAACCAAACCTAGATCTTAATGAAAAAAAATAAAAGAGCAATTACTGAAAAGTACTTATGTGGTGGTACTGGCAGCTAATTTTAGCCAGAAATCGTGACTTCTGGGTAGAAATGGGTAAAAAAAAAAAGTCAATCCAGTAACTGCTGCAACAGGCATGCTGTGGAACTCCTGCCACAAACCTGTAGCAGAGTAGGAGCACAAAATCCTTCTCCTAAAGGACCAGCTGGTATCTTCTATTTTTCCTATCTTTGCATGAGCAAAAAGTGTTTCCCAGTACTTGTAGCAGTGGCCACCAAAACGACCAGCAAAGCAAACACAAGAATTCCTCAGAAAGAGTGAGTGCCCCTCCGTGAAACACATAGCATGTGTCTCAGGATTTGGAGTGCACCCTGTATAAGACATCAACTGAAAGACAGCACCAACTTGCGCTCAGATGATCTGACGCAAGCAAAACCTATCACGATTGCTGACTGGGGAAAATACCCCGATGACTACTTTGCTGAACTGATTTGCTAACAGCATATTCCCTCCCTGCCCAGAGAGGAGCTCCAGGAAGAACCCAAATCTTTGACAAAGGGCTTGGCTTCAGCGCTGCTGAGCAGTGCGATTGGCATTAGTCAATGCACGAGCTACCAGCACTTTCTCTTGCCTTCATGTCGTGTCACACCAAGGATGTTCTTACACACAAGTGGATGTTAAATTCTTTCGAAGGCTTCAAGATGAAGCAAACATTGTCAGTGTGAGATCACCCACATAAGGTGAAAAAGGTAGGCTTTTGTAAGCACTTCAAACAGAGGTGCTTTAAGAGCAGAGAATATTGGGAACTTAGCATTAAGAAAGTGCCCTCCCTACTTTTCACTTTCTTTCTCCTTGTTCCTCACAATTCACTTAGGATTAAGGCATATATAAATTTATATACACAAAAACATATTCTCATATATGTATGAATATATACACACACACACAAAATTTGAACCACTGTCTACTGCTTCATAAGAAATGAGTAATTATTTTTTTTTGTATGACTAAATTTCAGGAGTATTTCTGGCTCCAGTACACATGGTTTAAATGCAGTTGGGAAGCTGAAGAAGCAGCAAGAAATATGAGTGACTCAGTGAAAAGAACTACAAATTGCTTGGCTCTTCATCTGCAGTTGAAGTGCAAGTGCCCCATAAAAGGATCCTTTCATTTTCCTTTTGCATGCACTTCTATGGGAGGGGATGAAAAAAAATAAATCAGTATTTGCTTGGAGCTTCAGAAATGGATTCACATGCAATTACAGCTCCTGTTCCTAGAGGATACAAAATTTATGAAGTTATTCTTGAACTCATCTCTTCAGATATTAAATTGCTTTATGAGGAACAAAATAGACTAGAATGGTAAATTAAATGTTCGGCGACAAACATGAAAAAAACTATAAATAAATGGGATATCTGTCTTACAAACAGAACTACTCTATGTACACCCCTGTGAGCTCTTTAATTCAAAATATTTTAGGAATCTTCGATGAGATACATGAAAGGAAAGTTTTATATCTATGTATAAAATACATAGGTATATATTATAAATATAATAAGGTACGTAGTTAAGATAGGTAATAAGTACATGAGGTAGATCTATGCATCTACCTTTTGTGTGTACGTATGTATAAAAAAAAGCAATTCTGCCTCTATCAGAACATGGTCTGCAGACATTTCATATTCTGAGAGAACATATTCCAATTAAAATCTACATGAAACATACAGAAGTGACACAGCAACAGTCCAAAGGCTGGCTTACAAGTGCCTCTGAAAGGGTTATAAATTGTGACACCTTGACAGCCATTGGAAGTAAAAGTCAGAAAAAAGCCTGAAGGTGTCAAGGTGGAAGATGTAATGTTGCTTGATGCAGGTTTCTTGTATCAAACAGTCCTGACTATTCATTCCCTTTTATGAGAAAAAACTGGAAATATTTAATTAAAATTTATTCCATTATTCACAAAGAACTCTTCCCTACAACATTTACTAATGCTTAGTCAGGAAAGATTTAGATGCCACCATGACACGTGGCATAATTTTTCGTTGTCTTAATGCCATCTCTTTGCACCAAATTACAGCAATTCAATCTCTGTCCTTCTTCTCTACGCTGTTCCTGAACTTGTTTCCATCCGGATTATTAAGAAGTCCAAAGATGATGCAATTCAGAACTCTTTCTGCAATATTCACTTCATTTGGTCCCCATTTATTTTCAGGATTCTCCTTGAAATCACGTGTAACCTCCTACCCTAAGTTTAGGATTTTGTGTATTATTTGTAAAAGATGTAGTATCATTGCCTAAGAAGTAGAAACAGTGCATTTGCAAAGTATAACGTGAGGAAGCCTAGGGAGCACTTACAGAATTTAAACATAGATCTTAGTTTTATGAAGAAAGCCATCTTAGAGAGTTGTTTGTACTCAACTGCAAGGATATGACATTATGCTCTGTTCTCACAACTGCTGTCTAATACACTTAAGAGAGTGATATGAAAAGGCTCTGACAGCACCAGACCACTCAGTTACAACAGTCATAACCCATACTTGGCTCAAAATTAGCCTACATGCACTGGGGATGTTAAAGGGTAAAGACAAGTGCAGTATTTTCCCATCCACCACTGTCTTGCAAAGGAACCTCCATACTCCATCTTAACAGCAGTGTATTAATGAATCTGTCAAATGCTAGATATTAAAACAGATTTTCTTTTAGATCCCATTAGAAAGCAATTGTCAGCAGAAAAATATTCTTACAGTAATAATGGCACGCAGCTAATGCCTATTATGAATGAAGGTATTTCAAAACCTCCAACAGTTCTGTCGGCTGAGTGTCTGCTGCAGTACCCCAGACTGCACACGAAGCATCTTAAGAGTACAGAATTTATTATTTACTTGTCAAAAAGTATGTATTTAAGCATTTTTGTTATAAATACAGCAATACTTCTCATTGAAGAAAAGCTGAAGGCATTAAAAGCACGTAACTCTATTAACAATAAGCTTTTCTGTAGAAAGCTAAAAATAAATGAGTAGAACACTGATGTTTTCAGCCACTGTATATGCAAGTTCACTTACAACAAGCAGAGACTTTTCCACGCTTAGATCTTTTACACAGATTTTTGGCATCTTTAATAAGATGGTAATAACAAGTTGAAAGGTAGAAAGTCCCTCTTACCTTCCATCAGCATAGTCTGCATCTGCACCTCCCCACCAGACATCTGAATCATCATCCTCGGCATCAGCTGAATCAAGGTTATCACTTTCCTCAGCTAAAGGGCAGCAAACAAACTCCACACCACGAAACTTGTCGATTCCACAGGGCAGCAGCATGCCATAGTCATGCAGATTCATACTCTTCTCACTACAAGACTACAGAAAATAGAAAGAAAACAGCAACAACATTGTCATGGAGGAAGCTGGAAAAAACGTCACAGACCTTGAGAAAAAGGGGCCGCGTACTGCCTTAAGAGGTTGAAGCTGGTGATCTCTGCACTGATCTCTGTTGAACTGCATGATCTCTGAATTTTGAAACATGAGTCGTCACGTGTACATTCACTACCTACACTGTAGTACCCACTGTAGGTAGGCACTGGAAACTCTGTGCTTAACTGCAAAATGCCTTTGGCCAGCCCTGTGTCTTATCAGCTCTCCTGCCCTTTTATGCTGAACTTCACCTACCGCATTCTTTGAGGCCCGTTTGATCTCTGCGATGCACTTGGCATACCAAAACCCATACTGAGGACAATGATAAAGGCAAAACCTAGGCACTGATGATCAGCGTTTTGCTCCAGAGCAGCACTACCACAGAAAGTGGGAGGAGACAGAAAATATGGTGAGTGTGTAAGCGGACGTGATGAAAAACACAGTGCTATGAAATAAGATCAATGTTCGAAGGTCAACATTAAGTCTAGAACAGTAGACTCTGATGTGCTCAGCATCCACTCTCATTTCCGACCTTATAAAAGCAGAACAAAAAAAAAAATTCACTCAAACATTCCTAAGTACTGCTATTTGTTTTCCATGTCATTGCTATATTTAAACTCATCCTCAGAAGAGTGATACAGCTCTTAAGAAGGAAGGTAGGAAATGTTAAGAGAGATTAATATACCTCTTTAGCAACAGTATGCCAGTGCAGGTGAGTTTCACACACATCCATCCTTTCCTGGTGAAGGAACTTGCACTTGTCTGGTACCAGAAGGGCATCACTCACAAACTCGCCCACTGGAAGGAAAAACAAAACAAAACACCATAATGTCAATTTTGCTTCCAGTACCTTATCCTGTTAAACCTTTAGCTGGGCATAGGGCAGCTTTCATGAATGAGTGAGAGGGTCTGTCTGCCTGCACAGAACGGAACAATTTCTCAATGGTACTTCCATTATTATCTCCTTCAAACTTCCCATTTGAAAGTAGCTCCTGTCTTTGATCTCAGTGCTGTATTGGATTATGAAAACCTTAATGTAATATGCTAACTTCCACAGACCCAGTGTGAAAGCTGCAGGACTCATCAAGCACATGTGTGATGCAACATGAAGTCAGGAGTTGGTGGGATCGAGCTCCTGGAAGGGGAGTGCAGGGACAGAAAGAGACAATCACATTTTATATCTGAGTAGCGTTAAGGAGAGGGTTTGAAGTGTTTTGAAATACTTAGTTTTTCCACACAAAACAAATCTGACACCAACACGTTGTTTCAAACAATTTGAGAGTACCTCTACTGAATTACAGAACTAACAGCAATGCAGTCCACTTAGTTACTTCTGTAGATGCAGCCTCTTCATTGCATCCTCATTTCATTAGCCAGATAAATTAAGATTAGCCCAGCAGGCTGATGAGCAAGTGGAGCTCATCAGCCAGGGAACAAGATGATTTGTGGATCACCTGAGTATCTGAGCAGATTCAAGTGTGGGGAAAAAAGGCTCTTTCCTAAGGACATAACTGACCAATGAGATCGTGCCATCTTCAGCAGTAAACCAAAAAATCACATGGTAATGAAATGAACAATACTTGCAGCTTTGGTACCGACAAATAAGAAGAAAATTAGCTGATAAGCAACATGATTTATTAGACGATAATCACTGCAATTCTGTACAATTCTGGCATTGCAGTTAAATAACCCCCAAACCCCTCAAAGATATTTTTTAGAAGAAAAAATTACAGAGTACTTTCAAGAAGTTGATACGCTGAATAGATACTGGATTGTGAAAGCACATGACTTTAGCTGGCATAAATCATCAGATCCCTGAAGCACAGTTGCCTGTAACCTCCAAAAAACTACAGCCTGTATGTTAAATTAACAAATTGAGGTGGCCCAATGGCTGCATGGATGTAATAACAGGTTAATTAATCTAAACGAGATGACTATAAGTTTATTGTTCAGTAGAGGGTCCTCTCAGGAAGCTGATGAAGTGGCCCTTGAGGCTTACAATTAAAAAGTCAGCTTTAAAAAATAATCAACACCTAATGCACTGGGAGAAAGCACAGTTCAGCAAATAGATGTATTTGCTAATCATAAAGATGTGTATTTCACATTAAATGCCTAGCTATATTTCAGTGCTTTTGAGCTGAAGCCTTTAAAAACCAGGCAGCTAGTTTACTAGGGGGAAAAAAAGAAAAAAGGGATTCTGTTACTTTAATCCTTCACTGACATACTCTAATGCCTGCAAATCATTAACGGTAATGCCTTCTAAAGGTGTCCAAAACATATCTGCAAAAATAATCACTTAAAACACTTTCTGGTAGCCCAAAATACAAAATCTGCAGCTTCTGTTAACAAAGTCTCTGCTCCCAGTGGTATCACACCCAATTGCACTGAAATTTGAATAAATTTGGACCTTGTTTTTAGCTGTACTTGTCTTTGTAGGGGACCGCCCTGCACATATCCAAAGTCACTCAATACTTAAGTAATTGGTAATTGCTTATGCTTCTATTTATTCAAGTACCTGAGCGCTAAGCAACCACAGGGGTGTTTGGGTGTTTTGCTGAAGACTCAGAGTATGTTGACTTTGCTCTCCTAAGACACGTGACTTCGCACAGAATTGCAGTAACACTTTTCTGGCTGTTTAAGCATGCAAAACACTCAGAGCAGTCTTCATAGAATCATTGAAAGTTTTAGGCTGGAAGGGACCTCTAGGGGTCATCTAGTCCAACCTCCCTACATAAGTAGGGACATCTACCTAGGTCAGGCTGCTTAGAGCCTCGTCAAGCCTGACCTTGCATGACTCCAGGGATGGGGCCTCTACCACCTCTCTGGGCAGCCCGTTCCAGTGCTCTATGACCATCATGTTAAAGAACTTTCTCCTAATATCTAACCTAAATCTATCTTTTCCTAGCTTAAAACTGTTCCTCCTTGTCCTATCACTACAAACCCTTTTAAACAGACCTTCCCCTGCCTTCCTGTAGGCCCCCTTCAGGTACTGGAAGGTCAGTATAAGATCTTCCTGGAGCCTTCTCTTCTCCAGGCTGAACAGCCCCAACTCTGTCAGCCTGTCTTCATACAAAAGATGCTCCATTCCCCCGATCATTTTTGTGGTCCTCTTCTGGACATGTTCCAGTACAAAAGATTTTTTTTCTTAAACTTGCTTATAGAGAAAAGCAGTAAGATGTGCTTAATAGAGGTGGGATTACAAAAGTTGTCTAGAAGTCACTCCAAAAAGCTAGAGGATGAAGTTTCATGGTGCAGAGCTGAGCCAGCAGGAGGAGGGCATCCTCTCACCCTGCCAGGCATCGACTGGGCTGGAGCATCACCTCTTCTCCCACCCCAGAGTCACCCAGAGACACCCATGCCTCTGAGGGCTGTTGCCCACTCCTGACCTCTGCAGCCATGCTTGAACACAGTTCCCTTGTGATTCTGTGCAGAAAATGCTCTCAGCAAAACTCCAAGGCTTTAGGAGCTGTTCCTGCTATAACATGAGAAACATACAGCTAGGATGAGGAGCTCCACTGCAGAACCTGTGGATGGGATAAAGCCTTCTTTATGAGTGTTTGTATCAGTTGAACTGGTTTCAGAGGGAAACTATTGATGTCTATTCTTACCCATACAGAAAACATTTACTGGTGTCAAATAAATAAATAAATAAACCCAAACAACTTTATTACATAATTTAAAGTTGGTTTGCATAATTCTTTGAATGGTATTGTTCTCTCAAGGGCATTCCCTAAACTGACTTAACAGTTATACATAAGGTATAATATCTGTGAACTAGGTGTTTGCCACCATTTCCAGAAGTCCACAAAGTCCAGTCTTTCAGTACTATGTAAAAATCCCAAAACTCTGTTGTAAAGATAATGGACTTATTTTTTCTCTTCAACCTCCATTACAGAAAGACTGTACACAAATGCAAGACCACTTATGATTACAGAGCACTGCTGAAAACTATTTACCATTCTACCACTGCATGTTCCTGCACTCCACCTCTGCTCCTAATTCTGTTCTGAATTCTGATAAATCTGGTTCAGTTTTGCATGGTGGCAACAAGTTCTGTAATCTGTCTTAAATGCTGGATGAAAGATCAATTACTTCATTTTTAACAATAAACCTTTATATTAATTAAATGTGACTTTATTAAATCTTCATGCACTTTTCCTGTACTTTTTATTATTTGACATGCTTTCATTGTGTCCTTTCCTTTTTGTTGCTTTGCCTGCAGGATCAGCCTGTACTGGGAAGCTCCAATGAAGCCATGTCCCAAGGCTGGAGCCATGTATGTTTTTTGCACAGTCTCGAGTTCACATGTACCTCAACGCCAGTGCTCACTCAGGGAATATAGTCCAGCACCCTGTTGGCCTTGGGATGAGCAAAACACATACGTGAGTGCTGCTGGTCTTTTCCACACCTCACAGCATGAGAGATTTTCCAGCCTTCTAAACCTTTCTTGTTTCTGAAGTTGTCCCTGAGTTTTTACTACTGCAGTCATATCTGTGGGACAGAGCAGTGAAAACGGAACACAACCGTCGCGGTCCGGGCATGCGAGCATTCGTACCGCCTCCCAAAGAGGAAAGGGGATCAAGGGAGAAGTGAGAAAAGAGAACTTCCCATCAACTCGTAGGCACGTGTAGAGATTGATGAGTATTTAATAAATTTATTACCAGATATATTTACATAAACCGTTTCTACTCTATGGAGGTACCACGACATGCCACACCCACCCACTCACTCTCCCTTCCCTGAGGAACGAGGGGACAGGGCAAAATAAGAATTTAATTGAGTCAAAATATGACCTGGGTGTAGATAGTGTGTTGTGGGTGTATTTGTGTATCTGTATGTGTCGGATATATCTACCCCTCTTCCGGCGTATGGTGAAGATCTGCCTTAGCTCAGCTCCAGGCGTGGCAGCAGTAGCGCTGGCGGCGGCAGCAGGGGGGCGGCAACAGCAGTCGGCTTTGAGCGGCAGCAGCAGGGGGGGCAGCGGCGACGGGGGCACACGTGTACTCGTGAAAAGGAGTCCAGCAAGTACCTTATAGCGTGCACGAGAGAGAGAGAGATGGAGGCACTGGAGACGACCGCGGAGGTGGCTGCGGCTGAGTCTTTGGGCTACAGTTCCAGCGGTGCTCTCTCTTAAGGTGGCGGGGAGGGAAAAGAGAAAGTTTCCTGTTTTCCCTCAGATTTTTATGTCTTGCCGCGCCCCACACATCTTCCGGCTTCCGGAGAGCCCCCAGTGATGCATGGAAGTTATAGTTCTCTTTAGCTGACTTAGAAAGACATCTCAAAGACAGTGGGTCGGTTCCCCACAACAACCCTCCAAATGAGAGCATATTCTTGATTTATAGAACTGTGCTGTGGTCTTTTGTTCATTATTCTTGAAGCTATTCATGATGGACTTGATGATCTTGGAGGTTGTCCTGGTTCGGACAGGACAGGGTTAATTGGGTGTTGATATTCTATACCATGATGACGTCACACCCTGGAGGCT
>JAVSBS010029682.1:12228-22960 GCA_033124195.1 Coracias cyanogaster
TAGACTATGTCTCGAAGTGCTACATCTACCTGTTTTTTTAACACCGCCAGGGATGGTGACTCCACCACTTCCCTGGGCAGCCTGTTCCACTAGCTGGCACTTCTTGCTCT
Organism: Coracias cyanogaster; assembly: GCA_033124195.1. Lineage (NCBI taxonomy): Eukaryota > Metazoa > Chordata > Aves > Coraciiformes > Coraciidae > Coracias > Coracias cyanogaster. The sequence continues at coordinate 12,339 of JAVSBS010029682.1, forward strand.
TACCATGTCTTTGCATGATGTTTGACAGTGCAGCATCCATCTTATCCCCTACACCCTCCACTCCCACACAGTCAGGAGGCCTCATCTGCAATGTACAGCTGCACTGGTGCCATCTTCTAGGACTCTGCATTCGAAAGAACTGCTCCAGGACAGTCTCCCCACCCAAACTCTTTCCCTGATGGACCGCACATCTCATGTGGGGAAATGAGGAGATACCTGAGGAGAGAAGATACCTAGAAGTCTGGTGCTATTGCCTGTTTGAGCACAGAGCATTGGACTTTGAGCTTGCTTTCCAGCTCAAAGTATCTAGTTATCTCCTGAATATCCTGCCTGAGTGTGAAGGAAGGAAGAGTTTCATCTTCACCAGAAACATCTCAGGCTTGCAAAAGTCACCCACAGCCTCACAATACTCATCTATAGTGGGAACAAGCAGCAAATATGCTGCTTCTCACAGAATCTGGGCTGCAGCAGAGTAAAGCTGAGATCCATGGGATTGCAGAAAGGTCCTGGATACCAGCACTGCTGTCACTCTGGTGCTGCAGGACTTCCAGGCACATGGTAATATGGTGAGAGCCCTGGACCCAGAGGCTCAGATGAAACACCAGAAGCTCCATAGCCCTGAGTGGGCCGGGGCTGGAAATCTGTCAAGCTTTCTCATGAGATTTCCTCTCTCCCTCCTGGTTCTGTTTGGGCTGGAAACACCATGAGAACAACTTTTCTCCTTGCATTTCAGCAGTTTTGCTTCCGGGCCTGGGCTAAACAAGGAAGTGCAGAGGCGTGGGAACTGAGGGGAGACACAAACACACGAGAGCACAGTCTGAGCTGCTCCAAACCTCTACGTGCGACTCACTGACTCCATCCTGGTAGCTTAACTTCTCCGCCTGGGCTGACACCTTCAGGTGGAGATGGTTATCTCAGCTTTCCCTGTTGGCCAGATTCTTTTCTCCTTTAGACAGCAAAGCAATCCAGAAATAGCTACTCAGATTTAACTGGTGTGAGACAAGAACATTTCGACCTCGATGCCTTTTAAAGACACATCACCTAGCCCACACCTTGGACACAGAGCCCAAACCTTCAGAGACCCTTGGTCCTTTTGCTGCCTACTTGGCTTCTTGATGCACTCAACATCTCAGCAACCTGAGAACAGGTTGACTTTTCAGGTTGGCATTTCAAGTGACTGAAGTCAAACTTATAGTCTGGAGTACCGCAACCCATCAGCACTTGAGATGAGGTTGACCCATTTCTCCAGCATCCAAATTTCTTCACTGCTGCATGTCTTCAGTACCCACTGACAAAACAAGGTGTGCCCACATGAACAGGTATGGCATGTAGGCATGAATAATGCTCCTCTTACCCCATATGTATTTCAGGATAAAGTTCAGGCATCACCACAGGCTAACACACCACCTAACATATGTTTAGACCAAACATTCAGTACATCAAAGCTACAAAGAATGAGGAAATGGAAAGGAGGTTTTTTTCCCATCCCAACCAGCTTGCAATTCAAGGCACTGCTCTTTCCCATAAGCCTCCACCAGATTTGCATGGAAATCCCTTTGGGATTATGAGGATCTATTCAGTAGTTCAAAGGTTAATTGTAGCAACACCAGGGTTACAAGTAGAAAGGAGGGGACAATTTCTAGCAGCAAGACCATGGAGCTACTGAGCACATCCCTCTGGAGCTCTCATAATTATTTAATTATTGCTGCACTAATAGCTAGTATGATTTAAAGTATTCAAGGTCTCTTAGGCTTTGTGAAAGAAGCAAGCCTTTCATGGTTTTTAAGGACCTCAAAATAGAAGATAGGTGTAGCAGCCTCCTAGCCCTGCCTCTGAGTACTGAGCACTTAAGGCAAATGTCTGCACTTACTTGGCTATGTAACTTCTAGGCAGGAGCTGGCCCAGACCGTGGGCAAAGAAGTTCAGGTGCACCTCAAGGACCTGCAGACAACGTGGGCATTAACCAGGAGAGGACTTGGTGACTAGAGTGGCCGCTTCCAATTCCATCTGAAAAGCTGGCTGTATCTGTGTACCGCTCGGCACCAAGGAATCTCCATCCCACCAGCGGCTTCTCACTGAGCAGGTTACATCTGAATTTGAGCCTGTCAGTTAGGATTACTATCAGTTGCAAAGTCACCTTCCCTTCCTGGACAGTGCTACCTACCACTATATAGCTAGGTTCTGTTGTCCTCTCCTTCACAGCAAGCACCATCATGTACCTGCTCTGCACTCTGATGTCAACTGCATAGCTGGACCTGCAACACCAGAGCCACGTGCACAGCTTCTCCATGTCCTTAGCTCAGAGAGAGAAGCACAGCCCCGAGCCATGTCATCCTCTCCCTGTCAGAAGAAGCAAGAGAGATAGAGAAGCACCCAAGAGCTATCCTGTGACTCTGGTCCTTGCCAGCTCTCTCCAGTCTGCCCTGCCCAAGGCACTTTTCCCTGTCACAGTCTGGCACGTCTGTTTTAGAACTCAAATGCAGAGAATTGCCACATATCACAGACAGCAGATTCCCACTGGGGAAGCAGGGTCCTAGCACAGTTTGGCGTCAATGACATGCCCTTGAGGTTCAGAGAAGGAGGACCTGAGTGCTCGTTAATCCTGCTTTCCCAGCTGGTGATTTCTAGGGATAACCTAGCCAGAGAATTCTAGAGAAAAACTTTAAAAGAACTTCTAGTAATGCACTGTGAGAATAAAATCCCCAGCACTGCAGCTCACAGCAAGGCAACACTGCTCATTGCACAATAAACCACATGAACCACTGGACACAGATTCAAGGCATCATGAAACAAGCAGTAGACTCTTGATGCCCTTCTGGCAAAATCACTTCTCTCTTTCATTGATTGGCATTAGAAACCTAGATATGACTTCTTGTGTTGGAGTAGATTACATGGTGCCCCCAAGTCCACCTTTCAGCTCCATTTTCTAGCAAAATTACCTCTCTTTTTCATTAATTGGCATTAGAAGCCTAGAGATGAGGTGGTGGAGCAGGTCCAGAGAAGGGCAACAAGGCTGGTGAGAGGTCTGGAAAACATGTCTTGTGAAGAGCAGCTGAGGTAACTGGGGTGGTTTAGAGAAGAGGAGACTGAGAGGAGACCTTATAGCCCTCTACAACTACCTAAAAGGAGGTTTTAGCGAGGCTGGTGTTGGTCTCTTCTCCCAAATTACTGATGATAGGATGAGAGGAAATGGCTTCAAGCTGCATCAGGGGAGATTTAGATTAGATATTAGGAAGAAATTATTTACTGAGAGAGTGGTTGGACACTGGAACAGACTGCCCAGGGAGGTGGTGGAGTCACCATCCCTTGGAGGTGTTTAAAAAATGAGTATATATAGCACTTGAGGCGATGGTCTAGTGGTTAGGGAGATACTGGGATGAAGGTTGGACTTGATGATCCTAGAGGTCCTTTCCAACCTTGATTCCATGATTCTATGATGCTACGTCTTGTCTTGGAGGAGAGAAAATACAGCAATATGGAAGTACAAGGTAAGGCCACATGATTGCTCCCCCAGAAGACAAGCACGTGCTCAGTGGCCATCTAGATGTTACCTTGCATAGTCCTGCCACTGGGGGCTAAGAAATGAATCAGCAGGATCGTGCTGCACTTTTACACAGGCAGGGAAAAGAGGCAGGCATGAAGGTAAGTCATGAAATCAGCTGCATTACTCAGCGTGGTCAGCTTGTCATCACATTATGCGACTCACCACCTGAGTCACAGGAGTGGAATTCATCTCGCTTAAATTTAGACAGCTAAAATGAAGAATTTTATGTTTGGCCCTGTAGCTTCACCTTCTTTTGCTTTCTGTGATTCATTTGACCTCTCTCAGACACTATTGTAGATTGAATCACACTCTGACTCTTCCTATTTCTCTGCATCGGCAATAAAGGGAGCCGAGAGTGACTGGTTCATCTGAAGCCAGACATCTCAATTGTACAGGCCAAAATAAGAGCAAAGGAATCCCACTCCGGGTATTGTCATTTCTCCCTAATTGAAGGGCTTAAAACTTTCAAAGCAGAAGGACAATGACAGCTGAATTTGTGGTGGGGCTTTTCATGCCAACATTCAGAGACCATTTCTCCCCTGCCAGCTTGCTCAGCTTAATTCATGGGAATGTCTAGAAACAGGAACCCCTGGAGCACAGCAAAAATGAGCCAGGCTCTGGCATTTGTGTGAGTACCAAGTTCTTAATTATTTGACTAATACCACCATTGTGCAGCAATCATATGCACCAAGGGGTCTGCAGAGGTTTCTTTGCCACAAAGACCCACGTACAAACCTCCACATGGAAGGTGGGTCTAGTGTTTCTGCAGTGTTTCAGGTGCAAGCACACAATGCCAAACTACAACTCCTTTTAGGGTGTTTGAGGAGTTTATAAGGTATAATGAATCTGCCCGTAAAAGTAATTTCATTCAGGAAGGATTGGAGAGCCAGGAAAGGTGGGCTAATGCTGATCACTTAGGAGATGTATCACAGGCACGGTGCAAACTCCCCCATGTTCTAGAAAGGGCAGGAACATGCTGGCAGCAAGAGTGATGGGGACAACCACAGGAGTGGTGTTTTCTGCACGGAAAGGACACAATTATCCTGGAAGGAGGCTACAGGGCCAGGCTGCAAAGAGGCTCTCTGAGCCATGAAGATGGAGGCAAAATTACTCATAAGCCACTGGAGGTTGGATACTTGGGGAGCTGCGGTTTCTCCCTTCATTGGGAGGTAGATCAGATATTACTTGAAATTAGGACTTTATCATTTCAGCTCCCCACCCCCAGAAGTATTGCTCGCAGAGGGCTCTGAGGCAGAGCAGAGCCAGGAGGGAAGGAAATGTCTGGGGCTGTGCCCATGAGCTGCACTCAGACCCCATGGGGCTACGGCTTGGCCAGGAGGAGAGCACTGGGGAAGGAAGTCTTACAGCAAGGTCGGACAGCAGCTGTCTCCAGGAATGAATCCAGGAGCAGTGTCCTCCTGGGATGGGCCAGGAGGATCTTGTGTTGACTGACTGCCCTTCCTGAGTTTGGGAGGAAATTAATCTCCCACCGTGGGCTTCAGTTTATTTTTACATTGCAAGTTAGCCCAAAGGGAAAAAAAAATCATAAAAAAATTCTATTCCCTAAAAGGAATCACAAATTTCACAGCGACCTAAGGAGATTAGTCAAATCCCTGTGACCGTCAGCAGTTTCACTTAGGTCAGAGCCTGGCATAACTCAATCTCTGTGAGAAGAGAGGAGAGGAGCGGCCCGGATTGCCCAGCTCTGCAGGCGGGCCAGCTTCTCCAAGAGGGACCTTCTGCAATATCTGGAGGAAAATATCCCTTTTGCAGCCCCACAGCAGAGAGGCGAACAGTCCAACTGGCCCGGAGTGCAGACAGCAAAAGGGAGCGTTATCTCTTGCAGATACCACAGTGAGACCTTCCAAGCTGGGAAGCAGAAGGAGGACCAATTTCCCAGGCTAGGAGACATCAAAGGCTGTGTGAAACCTTCTGAAAATGCTCACCCTGAATTTCTCATGCATGAGTGGGCATATGGGATAACTCTCCATAGGGTCAGGGAAATGTAGAAAGTGGAGCAGTTGGGTTCTGATTAGGCTCTTGCTCTGGGGGAGAAAATGAAGAGAATTCAGCTCAAAACCTAAAAATAAATATGCCACCCGTAGGTTCGGTTTTGCACAAAAATTGGCCTGAGTTAGGTAACCTAGGGCTCTTTCTGGATAAAAGCATTTCCATCCCCTGGCAAACATGTCTGTGCTAATGGGCTCACAGAGGCGTCAACCTATCAAGCTGTGCATCAAATTTCATCCAGGGGATCAGCAATGTGGAGGAGCTATGGTACTGCAACACGCTCATTAAGCAGAGAGGTGTTGGAGAAGGAAATCGAGGACAATCTTTTGGATTACCCTAAGGAAAAATAGGGCTTTCAGCTCATGTTCTGGAGTTTTAGAAATATCTGCCTCCCTTTCTGTGAGAGGAAGGAGCCTTTTGATACAAACCCAACAGAAAGTCTCCTGCTCTTTGTGTGAATGCATAATATTGTTTTGTCATGAAGCACAATGAGATGGGAGAGTCCATGGTGTCTGCCCTCCACTGCAGAGAGGCTGGAGACTTCTGCAACTGTTTCCCTTTCCCTCATAAAGCTGCTGGTGAAGTTTTTAGAAGAAACTAATATTTTTTGCAATTACTTCGCTCTCCTCACCGGGAAGCTTGTTCTCTTTTGTGGCTTCTCTGCTGTTTGAACTCTTCCAGTGGTACCTGCCCTGAGGGTTTCAAAATTATGAGTCAGGAACTGGGAAATCCGTACACTGATTTGGAAACTAAAAGATTAAAAACAAAACAGCAAAAGACACTCCAACCGCAGGGATTTTCGAGTTGCTTCTGGTCTTTCAGCTTTTAAGGTCAAGAGTGGAAAAGTCCCGTTGTGGTGTTTCCAGGTAGCATCACACCTGCTTTTCTATCTGCTGTTTCTTTTCTTGTGTTAACTAAGAGCTCTTTGAGGCAGGAAGCATCTTTCTGTCCCATGAATGTGCACCATTTAGCACAAGGCAATCTTCAGGCAGGATTCTGTTGTCCACCACAGCTGCCAGCATTTCCAGTATTTGGTATTTGCTCTTGACTCGGCGAGAGCTTTCATGTGGGGACAAAAGGAACAATAAAGATGAGTCCTGTGTTGCTGATGCACACAGGAAAGGACATTCAAGTCCAATTTTTAATAGCTGACGTTGTGGGACACCCTGAAAGCCCTCTGCTACTCCTCTAACACCAAGATGACAAATAGCATGAGTTGGGCTTTGCACTAAGTGGGTTCAGGTTGGGCAGCAGTAACATGGCCCTTTCCTCCTGATGGTTTCACCACTTTGACATTTCTTCTCATGCATTTCCCCACCCTCCACCCCGCAAAGAGCTGGAAACACAATTTCCCTGTGTTTCCCTAATGCACGTTTCATAGTAACATTCTCCAGACCACTTTTCAAGAGGTAAAGCGGGTTGAATGTTTTCAGCATAGCTTTAGTAGAAGCTCACTGCTCTTACCTGTCCCCTCTGTGTCTGTGTCCTGACAGATTCCTTCAGCAATCTTCAGCTCCTCTTGACTTCGCCTTTTTGTGGTGTTTGTTTCTTTGCCCTTCTTAAATAAATCATTGGCAGTTACTACGGTAACACGCCTCATTCTTTCTCTCTCCTCCCTAAAAGTCTATTTCTATTTAACAGGCTTTCAAAAAGGCTCTATTTATACTTTCTTTTGTTATCCTGCCCCTGCTCCCTTGCAGTCAGACAAGGGCAGGCATGGAGCAGTGCATGCACTAGCCTGTGTTACTAATAATGGCCATCCATAAACACAAGAGCAGGCTGTCGGGATCAAAGCTGTGACCTTCATCAGGAGATGCTCTGCTTCTTAGAAGAAGGAAAAGGAAACCTGAGACACAGCACACCGCATGCTCTGGTGGGAAGCACTGCTAGCTAGGGCCATCCCCACCTTCCCACTCTCCAGCGGCGTGCTGAGGGGCTCCAAGTCCCCAGAAACCTCTGTCATGTGAAACACCTCCTTGCTATCGCCACAAGCAGCTCCCACCTTCCCTCTTTTCTCAGTGTCAGGCATTTGTCTACATTACTGGTAATTGGATAAAGAGGAAAATACAAGCTCTGTGGCTTTTTGCTTCCTATTCTGTGAAAAGAAAAACTCCCTTCCTCTCTGTGCTTTTTCGTTTTAAATCTCAGGGCTATTAGCAAGCGTCAAGGTTTATTTCCTTAGGCTTCATTCTATCATTTACACATGCAGACTACAACTGCTCTTAACCCTTAGCTGAAGCAGTAGGTGTCTGAATTTTTACGATGGCAGCTTTTCTGCTATTGTTTTTCAGGCATTTCTGCTAATAAAAAATAATGGGTCTGAAACAGTCCAAGTACAGTTTGGTTCCTTCCTCCATTGAGAGGTTTCACTTTGCACAGTCAGGCTGGTGCCAGAAACCACACATTTTTTGGTCATCTTTAGGGTGTTCCAGGAAACATATTGTTGACAGATCTTGATTTTTCTGTAGGAAAAGCAAGTGGAAGAAAGACTCCCCAGCCCTCCCCTTCTTTCCTCCTCTGGACTTCTTTATTGATGAGGAATGACCCCAGGAGTGGTAAATCCATTTTCTTCTCGTTTCTGATCTCTACAGCCTAGCCAGCATGAGAAGCTGTGGTGCCCTCAAAGTGACACTCCAGAAAGGGTTAAGGTATCTAAAACTACAGCCTCAATAAGCAGCTCGCAAAAGTGTCCCATCCCCAGGGTAGGATGAGTGTATGAGAATTTGCTCAGATCATGTAATGTTTGTAACTTGATTTCCTGCCGGAAAGCTTCAGTGGGTGGAGTTTCTGCTGAACCAGACAGAACTAGAACTATTTCCTTCTCCAGATTGCTTGTGCATGTCCAGTCAAGCTCAACTGAATTAATAGTAACCGGCTTGTTTCCCCCACACACCCCTTCCCATTCACCTCTTGGAGTGGAGATACGGGAAGTAGGTGATAAACTGGCTGCCAGGGCAAGTACCTCAGGAGGTGAGATGATCCCACCACTTTGGGCAAGTCCCGTTCTTTCTCTGCACCTCCGGTCCACCTCTTGTTATATTCTGGAGAAAGGATGTCCTAATGACCAGCCTCCTGCCCTACCGATTTCCTACATGACCTTGGGAAAGTCACTTAACCTTTGCCTGCCTTCACTTTCCGTGAAATGCAGAGGAAACTAGCAGAAGTCTTGATCACCCTGCTGCCACTGCCAGTATTAAACCAGGGCCCATGGGGACTGCAAGTAGGAACCTCTCCAGTTTAAGCTTAAAACCCAGTCACTATTGTCTCCTGAAATGGTGCAGACCTGTGGTGGATCACCAGAAGCACTCCTGCGAGGGAAAAACAGCCTTGTTACCTCCCACACTCCCAACTGCAAACTGATTCATTCATCCCCTGCCTCCACCATCCTAGGAACCATGGGTTTTCTTCACATTCATCACCGAATGCAACCAAATCTCCTTGGAAAGGCCAGATCCAGCTCCGAGTGCTTTCTTTTTTTACCAAAGTTCTAGGTTTCACCAAAGTGCTCTAAGCTAAACCCCAGCAAGATGCTTTCACTTATACTAAGAGCATCTGCACAGAGATGGATGAATGCATGCCTAGACAAGTGAGATCCTACTGATCACATAGGAGAACAGATCAGAGCTGGATCCAGAGATCTACCCAACATACAGCTTCAGGATTCTGCTGGCTTTGAAAGGTTCCAGGTCAAGCTATTTGAGGTTCAGCTGGTAATCCAGACACTTCATTATCAAGGTGAAGGTGGGCAATCTCCCTTCCCTCAGTCAATTTTCAGCAGCACCTTTCAAAACTCCTTCCTAGGGTAAGCAGCAAAGTCACCCTGACCAAAAGAATTGAAGCACTGTTTGTTTCGTTTTTTTTTTTTTCTCACAGGACCAAGGAGGAAACTCCTCTGAGGCACAAAGACATTTTTGAGTTCTGTGCTTCTCACCCTTTTCCAATTGCTGTTTCCACACCAGCCGGTCAGTTGCAGTGCTTGTCTTTGCTGGACGCCTGGGGCACACGCTCTCCTCCCCACACAGATTGTATCATGTCCTTAGGATGGCTCTACACTCCCAGGTAGAGCTTACACAGAATAGTCCTTTCCTTAGGCCTGGCTAAGTCTGGAGGCCTGGGTGTGAGATATAAAGTAGGCACTGCTTCTTATCATACAAGGAGGATTATGCAAGTATGTCGTTTAATGAGGAAAATGAAGGCTCTTTGAATAGGTATGTGAGGTTGGCTGCAGGTAACCTCTGGCAGCGAGCAGGGTTCTTGCAGCATGTACCAGCCCAGGTTTTCAGTGCCAGATGAAGTGGGGTAACCAGCCGTACCTCATCAACCTCCTTAAACCAAATGAACGATTCACTTTCTTCCATAAAAAAGGACAAAACTTGAGGACCATAACATCACTGAAAGAACAGTCACCGGGACCTAAAACTCCGAATGTTTATCTATTACTGTTACTTCATCTCCTTTCTGATTGCTGGCTTGCAGGCACGGGAGTGCAATGTGAATGGCTTTGTTTTTTGAATTGCAATCATTTTGCAGACCACCTTCAGGCACGCTAGGGACCACCAGTAGTGCAGGGACCGCATGTGAAGAAGCCCTGCCCTAGGAGACCCATCCTGCCTTCCCTGATGTGGTTAAAATGCCATTCCCCCTTGTGATGCCTGCAAGGATTTAAGCACTTTCTCAGCCCAGATGAAAGCTCTGGACTATGCCATGTGCCTGACAAAGCAGGACTGGGCTTCAGGAGGGCAGCTGCAAGAAGCCAGGCTATCTGCAGCACTCAGTGGTGATCCCTTTATAGCCACCTTCATCTCTCTAACGTGCAACTGAAACCCTTTAGTCTCTGGGCCCTGCTTTTTCTGTTCTGAAGTCTTCATGTTACTGCAAACTGCTGAATATGCGACAGACCAAGTTACATCTGCATTTCCATACAAAACTGAATTTTCATTGAGCTTATGTTTTCCTGGTCCTTCTGCTGGCTGTTTGTTTTACACAAACACACACAATTATTCACACAGACTTACTCTATTAAATAAATCACAAAACAACAACCATGCACCGATTTGTTTATTTTTTT
>JAVSBS010029683.1:0-41431 GCA_033124195.1 Coracias cyanogaster
AGCTCTGAAGCTAGCAAGGTTGCATTAGCAACCAGCCTCATGGACAGAAAAGGTGCAAGATGCAAACAGCTTGCTGAATAAGATTTGCCAGAGTCCTGGTTTTGTCTATTGTTTCCATGGCATCATGGGGCACCTGATGCAGCTGAGCAAACTGCCTTCCTCAGACCTGGCTAATTCCTCTCTTGTGTGCTTGCCGAGGGTTTGAGAAGGAGAACCCTCTCCACCTAGGCTCACTGGGTAGCAGTGCCTCTCGCAGAAAATAGATACAGTTTATAGAAATGAATTTACAGGCTGACCAAGAGAAGTAGAAGACAGTGAGAACCAGGCAGAAGAGTCGTTGGAGACACAATTGACTGGCACTGTTCAAAAAACCATGGGAGTGGAAGGGAAAGGTGGAGAGATCTCAACAACAGTCTTCAGAGGACTGAGCTGGAAAGAGTGACTCAAATGGGGATGGATGTCTGTCTTAGGAAAAGTGAAATGGCAGGTAGGAGTGAGCATCTGTAAGCTGTTGTAAGGAGCTGGCTCAAGTAGCAGCTGTTCTTGTAGCCTGTTGATTGTGAGCTGCCTGTCCTCAGGGGCAGGTGCCCAGGAAGGATGCAAACAGAGAAGGAGGGAAGCTAATGCTTTTGCTCGCTATTGCTTTACAAGCTCTCCCAACTTGCGTCACTCTAGAAGGATCTATATATGTATATTTTTAATTAAGAAGTTTAGTCTGGAATCCTACAAGCCGATTTGAGGACCAGTATTTACAGATGAGTGACTTCTTTAATTTTCCTCTTATGTTCTCAGTGAAAGGCTTGTAAAGAGGAAAAAAAAATTCTCTTGTAACTCAAGATTACAGTAACATTATAGATGTGGGAAAAGTGTTTGTGATGAAGTTTATCATCTTCAAGGTGCTGTTAGACTGAGATTAGCTTACTTTGAAATACAACAACTTTGGCATGAAGTTTATTTTGTGTAAACTGTATTATAGTAACTTAATGTATGATAAGATAAAATGACTGAGTGTGCCTGTTAGAGAAGACTGTGCAAATGTAACAGATTCGGACCTTTTATTACTAGTGGAAAAACACCTGAAGTTTGTACACTTTTGCAAATAAGTAAAATGCAAACTGAAAGGTAGACAGTTAGTTGGAGGTCAGCAATGGGATAATGTTTCACATTAACCAAATTGAATGAAGGATGAGTACGAAAACATATAAAATCCCTTAATTCCTTTTAAGCTCCCACTAATCTATGTGATTGTGGATAATCCTGTGGGGTGGCACCAAAATCAGTATGTGGAGTATAGTCATAAGCATGATGTTCAGCCTTGTGGCATTGCTTGTAGCCCACTGGCGCTTTTCAGAATCTGCATTGCATACTGTTTTCTTCTCTTTGATCAAAATACAAGTGTCTTCAAATTTAGAAATGCCCCCATCATTCTTTTCCTTCTTGTTCTGTCTTAGGTTTCCTCAAGAAACTTACATTGGGTGGTAACGTGTTTTTCCAAATGATCTAAAGACACAGGTTTATTTAGATTCTGTTTAGTCAAGAATAGAGACATTGAAAATGCGGAAGTTCCTGACTTGTTGGGATAAAGCAAATTAAGACCTGCATGTTCATCATCTTTCCTTTCAAGTCACATGTTGGGTCTATTTACATTAGGCATAATGTTCTTTACCCGAACTACCAATGATTAATAATACTCTGTCTGCTCAAAGGATTATTTGACCTACAATGGTTTTCTGTCATTCCTTTCCTCTTCCACCCGTGCCACTTAAAAAGTATTTCTCAGGACAAGCTGAAAAATTCAAACCCACAGTTAGAGCAAGGAATTGAAAGATCTCAGTTATGCCTAGACAAGTTGACCTTTCTTATTACATGCACATGTCATTCTTCCTTAACCTATCTCCAGGTTTATATACTAAGTGAGTTTTATTTTCAAAAGATTAAGATGTACTTCAAAGCAGTCTTGAATCTGTGACATTGGAAAATGAAGAAGAGGTAGATATGGGGAAAGTGTTCTTACAGTTGAAATATTACATGCTTCATTAGGAATACAATTAAATTGAAAATCGGCTTTGTTTACAGTTTAGCTTCATAAGCTTTTATTTACTCTTCACAGCACTGATTTCTGTGCAAATAAGTCCTTCTAGGCTTTAGCAGCATTACCACCACAACTTGTTCAGACAGATGGTGTGCTATTAAATCCACCTGACCACCTCATCAACAGTGAGAGTAAGCATGAGTGGTTTTGCTGGTTTTAAGGGTAAAAAAAAACCCCTAGCATTAATACTAAAACAAATCGATGCAGCATTGTTCATGACAGCCCTGACAAGTTGTGATGGGACCTTCTGAAATCTTGCCTAGGTTGTTTTTGTTGTGTGGGGTTTTTTTTTATTATTAGATGATTCTTTCACTTCAGTGTTGTGCTCATGGTCTCATTCTGGGCTTTAGAGCTTTAGTATATTAAACCTGGTGAAAATAAACCTGATACTTAAATATAATTCAAGTTTTTTATTCAATTGGAAAGAATTGCTCTCTAAATATGATAAAAATTATATAATGCATTATTGAGAAAGAGCAGCAATTTTTAAAAAAGGAAAAAAGCATTGGTCTTTTATGTATGAATAATTTGCAATAACTCATGCAGATTGCCAAATCACCTGACTCAAGGACTTCATTTCTGGTAATGGCTAATCTATCAGAAAAAAAGCCATGGCTATTAATCTCCACCCTTTCTAGACTTGTCAAGAGAGCTTAAATCAAACACACAAATTAAAAAGGATAAATGCAAACCTCAAAGTATTAGTCTAGTTAGTTGTATTCAAAGTGTAAAACTAGGTGACTCTTGCTTGGTTCCTGATTTTCTCCTACTGTGTGTGGTGGTTATTTACCTGGAAAGCAACCAGCTCTCCCACCAGGTTTTTTTAGCAGTGGTGAGGGTTTTTTTGTTTTGGTTCCTTTTTGTTTGTTGTACTGGAGTTCAGTAGTAAGGAGAGAAATTGACTGCACAGTATACACTTCTGTTAGTCTGAGAATTTGCTTGTGTTTGTATGTGGAACTTGTGACTTCGGATCCTCTTTCTATTAACTGATCACTGTTGCCTTCTGCAGCATGTGGAAGCACAAGGTGCTGTTTTGATTCAAGCCAAATGCAAGACACCAAGTTGCGCAGGCTTATAGGATTTAGTATCAAGTGCAGAGGAGCATTTAAGTCTGTATTGTTTCATTCACTCAAAAACTAAGAATGAATGTGCTGCTTACATTTCATGTGTATTGGTTATTTCTGTCTGGTTGCTCTCAGAACTGATTTTTCACTTATTTTAATGGAGACAATACTTTTTTCTTGCTTATAAAAGGTTTATGACTCATTTTGAGCAAAGTAATTTTTGGGGACTATCCAGGTTTGAGTTAGAACTAAACCAATTCTGTTCAGTGATTTTACTTTTCATATGAGTCTCTTCTAACTGCAGTTTCTCAAGCTAACAGCATGGTTTTGCAGACAGCGTCTGCTTCTAGCAGTGATAACTCTCAATGTTTAGAGTTACTACCAAGGATTGGTGTGCAGACCAAGGTCACTGCTAACTCTTGTGTACCACATCAAGGGGTGCAGAAAGTGAAAGGCTGCACCTGTGGGGAGAAGCAGCCGTGACAGGTGACCCCAAACTGACCAGTGAGGGATTCCATCCCACATATGTCATATTGAGTAGAGAGCTGAGGGATCACAAGGGGCTCTGGGCCTTCTGCTGGCTTTTTGCCTTCGGCTGGCCTTCTGGACCCTTCCCTTCAGCCTTCTTTCTTCTCAACCCCGCCTTTGATCCCAACTTGTGTGTTCCTGAACCCGATTCCCATCTGCTGCTGAGCCCAGGCTGGGACTTTCTTGGTGCCTGCTCCACAGCCTCATTGGTGATGTAAGTGCCATCAGAGGGAGGTTGGGTTCAAAACTGGGTTTACATATATTTGTATATGTGCCAATTTATTATCATTATCTTCATTAAAGCTGCTTTAGTTCTCTTTTCTAATCCGGAAGCCTCTCTTATTCCCTTCCTCTCCGATTTGGGAGAGGGCCAACAGCAATCCATAAGCCTCTCTCCGTTATCCTCTTTCTACTCCTCTATTTGGGGCTGGGAGGGAAGAGGGGTTAACAGAGAGCATCTGTTGTAGGTCTGGTGGATTGAACCTAAACCTTGACATTTAAGTAGTGATATTCTTCTGAATTTAAGTTCCAGTGCCAATGCATTTTAGCTTGATTCATTTGGCATTTCATTCTGCAAGGCACTAGACTGTGTTTATGACTCTCAAACATGAACAAATAAAAGCTCAGTTGACCATTTATGCATAAGAGAGAAGCAGATAACATTATTCACAGGAATATACAGAACAGGTGACTGCAAAAAATGATAGTTTCCTATAGCTGTGATCTCTGGACAAAAGAAGCTCAGGTTATCAAGTAAAGGTAACAACCTTGATTAGACCAGCAGTTCCAGCTTCAAAAAAACCCTGTACCTATTCTACGGGGAAACAGTACATATGAAATAGGACTCAATCCCAGTCCTTATGACACCCAGATTCTCATGGAGCTAGTGAGAACTCCACTGGAGTAAAGAGACCTCTGTGGTTTCCAGAACGCAGCAACTGATCTGCACTGTCTTTCATAGGGTTTAAAGCAGGGTGTCTTTGAAGGGCATTTGAAGATTTAAACTTTGCCAGCTACACTAATCATTGCTGATACATCAGTGATACATTTTTTTGGCACAAACATACAGCTTGTAAAATAATTTTGAAGACTACTCTTTTAATGCAAGTTAGATATGTGTGACCCAGCATTAATTATTGATGTCAGTTGTATTTTTGGTTCACAATGGGGATCATGTCATCGTGACAGGAGACAGGCAACAATTCTTTGATTCCGGTTATTTATTTATTTAGGATGATTTGCATCTAAATCCCACCAGTAATAGAGAAATGACCAACTATCCCCTGGTTCATTAACCCATGAATCATGTAAAGTTAAAAAAGAAACAGAGATACATAGTAGTCCTATTTGTAAAACAACTTCATTCATGGTCAATATTACTCACGTGTGAACAGTCACATTTAGGTGACCATTCCTTTACCCTGGTAAAGCACACAAAAGCTGTGTTTTAGATATGCCAATGGATCACAGACGATGTTGGACATTCAGTTTGCATATTGTAGTTCACGTTTAGGCAATAGTTTAAAATCCCTTCTGTGGTATGGCATGCTTGTGGACTAAACGTGTTCTTGGCATAGTTTAGACTTGTTTATGATCCACCTAATTCATTATAACTTCTTCAAGCTGTATAAACACATAGCTCAAGGCATTTAACTGGAGTCTTTTCCCTAATATGTTCCTTCTTTAACATGTTCACTGACACTGATATTTAAGACTATTTCACAGTGTTCTATCATGAAGTAGCAAATGCAAATTTCAGGGAATTTTAGGGGGTTTTAACAGCTCTCTAGCTCTCAGAGAGAAGCAGAATCAAATGTAGGTATGGACATTGTGTAAGAATTCGGGATGTTTCAGAAAACTAAATTATAGAAGTATTCTAGTGAATAATTTTTAATGTGCAGCCTGGATTTCCTCTTTCTGTCCATAGAACATGGCTATTTGTGCCTCAGAGAAGAGAAGTAGCTCTACAGCTACGGAAAAAAACATGAAATGACAAGATCAGAAGAATAAGCATTTGCTTTTTTGGTGTATGAGTAGTCATTGTTTACATGAAACATTTAAACCAATCCCTTTCATTGTTCAGAGAGATTTAAAGAAAAGCTGTGTACATGTTAATATACAAATAACACATTCAGACCTTCAGACCTCAAACTGGAGGGTTTCATCATATTTTTCTACAAGGTATACCATGGAGGCTTATTAAACCCTCTTGGAATTGTATTTCTATTTGAAACCAGAAAGTTTTCTTATCTTGCTAATTAAAAAACAGAGGACCAAACAAACTCAAGGGTCCAAAATCACAGAACTGTAATAAAATTTTAATCTATTACGCTTGAATAGTGTCGAGAGACAGATCTTCCATGATGCACATACTTGTATTCCAAGTTAAGCCAAACAGAAATCTGATTTTGCTAGTTCTATGTAAAAAAGCCTGTAGTACTCCAGCTATGAGAAAATTAAAAGTACAAATAGCTTTACTAAGATAATATTGCAGCCCTGTAAACCTACTGTAAGTGACAGATCAACATTTTCAAGCAGGGACAAAGTGAATCCATTAGATGAAATACTGCCATCATTACCTATTTTTAGCAGTAATAATAAATACAGTCATTAAGATGATGAATAACTAATGAAATGGCAGGCCCAGGAAACAGCATTGAATAGCTTTCAAGAAATTAGAGTCAGATCCTGGAATTGTAGGTATTACAGGTATTAAATGTCTTATTTACCTACTGAATTCAGTAGGACTTTTCAAATACTGTGTATCCTAAAGCTCAAAGTAAAAAAGGGGTAAAAAGATAGGAAAAAAAAAACACATTACAGTAGACATCACACCCAGTTATAATCCAGCATTTAGAAGAACTTGTGCTAAGAATTGCCACAGACTACTGTTTTACACAAAACTAAAATATTTTCCATAATTATAACACTTCAAATAATGCTTTAAGAGAGAGGAGCCTTGCACCATCCACTCTCCCCAGGACCTGCTAAATTCTATTTGTGTTTCTAATCAGGTATTAGGTAGAGATAATAAAATTTGATAAATGGGTCATACTTTGCACTGATTAAATGATCAACAAAATGGCATTACTATGCTTTCATTTACTGTGTCAGCACAGTGACTAAAAACATTTAAAATATTATCACTAACTCAAAAAATATTTTAAATACTTCCAAATTTTGAGGCATTTTTCAAAGGTCACTATCCAGAAATGGACTATTCTGGACACAGAGTACAAATCTGGGAACTTTTTGAAATACAACCTTCCACTTGTTTTGTGGTTTTTAGTTTTCTATTTTTCTTCAGATAGCAAACATGCCTGAATATGTGAAAGATACAGAGCATTAGCCTCAAAAAATATTTGTCTGATTTTTAAGAACAAATGAAGTACGATATCAAGAAAAATAATGTAGATTATCAAAGTCTTAGCAATATGTTCATCTTTAACCTAGGATTTTATAAATGATCTATTTTCTATAGATCTGCTTCCAAACCTTTTTTCAACAGGAGGCATTTCATTTTTTAATCAGGTGTAAAATTAATCCCCAATTTGAGCACCATTCAGTTTCTTCTGACTTGGAACAGCAAGCTTTAACTGTATTTACCAGCTGCGTCACCTTACGAGTGCATACAATAACAGTTTAACATTCATAGGATAATGAAATGTTAAAGATGTTCCCATTATTCTACTGAACATATAAGGGGGCTGTTTTAATTTAAATATTTCTGAAAAACAGGTTAGATAACACTACATGAATGTCATTTTCTGTCTATACTTCAGGGAAATATAATTAATTTTGAGAAACAAACCAAGATAATATTTAGAATTTTTAAATGTACTAATTTGTATATTTCATTATTTATGGGTTCATATATAATGATTATTAATTTTTTGTTTACAGCAGCTATCTAGCCCTTAAATGAAAACATTTTCAGTAGCATGTATTTTGATATGCTAACATGAAGTATGAATGAATGTTGTCTTACAGCAAATACCACTATCTAATACACTATATACATTTAAAATGTTTCAATGATGTTACTGCTTTTTTCCAAATGCTAATATTAATGTTAACCTGAATGGCATCTCTCCAAACTTAATTTACTGTTAAACAATCCTATAGCATATGTACCTTCAAGCCTGAATCATGTAAACATTAATACTCTCAAGTTTATTTGCCTTTTGCACTTTGGCAGTGCTCAGATAGGTGGGAAGGTGGATAAATCTGGCCATCTCCCAAGACATGGCATTTTCTTTAGCCAGTTAAATGGAATACAGATGCCTTCATCTCTCTAAAATCAAGGTCAAGCAGATTAACAGAGTAATGTGATACCCTTTTACTGGGAAAGTCTGTATTTCCTGGCCCAGACAGAATATTAAAGACATGCAGCTATGCGGCTAGTAGAAAGACACTCAGAAAATTGTTATAGCCAATGATGTGAAGATCCCTTGACTATGGAAGGGCTTGTAATAATGGGTAGACTCTACATACGATGTCAAGGAGAAAAATAACATCATTAGGGCTCTCCTCATTTTAACGAGACAATGTTTTAACTTCTTGGGCCTCTGAAGAGCTTTAAATGGAGACTTGGGAGCAGGAAGCCTCAGAACAAACCAGTTTACTAGCCTGCTTGCCCTGTGCTGCATTACACACTCCACACATCTAGTGCAGGATCTAATTCCACGTATTGGAAAATTATATAGAACTAGATGGTATGTATGTTTCACAAACAATAAAATGTTAAAAGGGCAATCATAGAAAAATGGATGTGCTTTAGCGTATTTTGCCTTTAATATCTTCATAACTATGAAAACATAGCCCAGGAATTTATATCAGAATAGTAGCTTAATAACAATGCATTTTTCTCAACATGTAGTTAGATAAGGCAAATACATCTAGACATTGAATTCAGTCTTGTCTGTGCATAAGGGAAGCATTATGTATTCTGAGGGGACACTGAATAAAGCAATCTCAAATTGCTAAATAACTTTTAAAGAAATAGTTGTTTTGTTCCATCAAAGTGTGAATAGACATAGCCTGAAGAATGACACAAAGACAGAAACAAGGGCTAATATAAATCACAACGAAAATGGACTGAGAGAGAAAATATTTAGGACAAAGTGGAGGGTTCCTGTTTGAGTGATTAGTTAGGATTTGGAATCTTTTTCATTTTTTCTGTAACAGTTTTCTTATTCTTGAATGATAATCACCTGAGACTGGTTGAGATTATTATTCCCCTTTTTACTTGCTGCTTCATCTACACTGAATGTAAATCTTGAGACAAAAATGCCACAGTATCCAGGGGGTTAAAATAAATTATTTATATTCCCTTTTTTCTTTCCATGGATTATGTCTTCCTCAATGAAGTTTCTCGGAAAGATCCTAATTTGGGGCTACAGAAGCTTTGTTCCAAGCATGCACAATCTTTTATATCCTAAACTCATATGGTATCAGGTAGAATGAAATCAATTGGATGTGTAAATTCCTTAAATAATAGCAAATGGAGCAAATTGAATTTCAAAGGGAAAAAAACGGTGAACCTGAAAAGCAGTGGTACGAAGGTCATCAGCAGAATTAACAAAAAAGTCTGGCAAAGTTACAGTTAGGCAGTCAGTAATACTCTATTGATCAGACTTTCTCAATCAATGATGCTGTGCCTAGATTATTGATGCAAAGGTATTAAGCAAAATTTTATTTCAGCTAACTTGTTGGCTCAGATGTCAACTGAAAGTCATTTCCCCAGTCAATCAAAGGTACAATAAATCTGAGCAGAGTTAGCTCTTCAACACCTTTGTATATATCCAACTTTCCAACAGTATAATGAGCTTTGAAATGGCAACATTTTAAAGAGTATCTTTACTAGGAAGAGCAAAGATACGGCATTTCCATATGAACACAATGAAATAAAGCATAGACTAAGTAGGGAATAGGAAGAAAGAGGTACTTCATATGAAAGGGAAATTGGTAGGTTACATCAGAAAATACCAAAATCTAAGTATGTACCTACAGCTAGCTTATTGAAATAAAACCCAACCAAAAAATTAAAAGTCTTCCTCCTTGTCTTGACTTGTTCATGTCAGAAAGTCCTCCACTCACCCAATGGAGGCACCGGCAGTCTGGACAGTTCCCATCCATCCTATGGTTGGTTTTGTTGTTGCTGGTAGTCTTCAGAAAATCTTGCATTTAGGTTTACTGCAGCTTGGTCTACAGCCTGGAAGGGGAATGAATATATAGCCTAGAAGAATGCACATATGAGCTTATGTAAATGTACACATTCATCAGTAAAAAGTATTCTCACAGTAGTGCTGAAATTCAGTGACAATATGGGTGAGATTCTGGATTTCATTGAAGCTTGTTGTATCATTTTTGCTCAGCATAATCCTAAAAATGAGTCACTCACACAAAAAATAACAAATACATATCACTGGGAGATCTGGGAAGAGAAAGTATTGCAACAATAGTTGTATAATCTGATTTATCTATCAGCCGACAAAAATTGTCTACAATCTACAAAACCATTAGCTATAGTAAACTAAAAAGAGTACTAAGAAAGTGCATGTGTTTTTGTATGGTTTGTTAGCTTATGAAAGATGTAATTGACTTCAATGACCTTAAACCAAATTCAATGTAATGTAAGGATCAAAAGAAGCCTTTTTTTCAAAGAAAATACAAAAAAGTTTTATTTTATACTCTTTTTTCTTTAATTATCAAAGTGAACAGACTTACTGTATATAAATTATATTGTATAGAATTCAGAAATATTGAATTCCAAAGAAAATTTACATCCTAAAAAATGAAATTTGTTTATGAAGGAAAAAGATAAAAAGAAAATTTAATTTAAAAATATGAAAATTTTTTTAAAAGGCACCTGACAAACAACTTGAAAATATTTTCTGTCAAGTGAAGGGTGATCCATTTCTGTGAGTTCTTTAAGACCTCTGCCTTGCATGGTGAATTCCTAAAGAGCTTTTTAGAAAGAAAAGATATTTGCATGCATTGACACCAATTAATGAGAAACTGCTTTGATCTTGTTTTACTTGCAGTGCTGATTCTCCCCTCTTTTCCATAAATGTACATATAAGTAGGATCTGGAAGCAAAAATTCAGCTACAACCATTAAAAAATTACATCAGCAATCAAAAATATGTCATAAATTATGTCTCATTTGGTTCTTTACGGGGAAATCTGTCTTTTAAATTAATTGCTTCTGTGTTCTCAAGTTGTTTTGAATTGGAAATAAACAAAAGGAAAGACTGAAAACTCTTCAGTTTTCAAGACTACCGTGTCAAGAAAAAATCAAAACCACGTCAATATTAAGTCTGTAGCCATAACTCAAACACAGCCTTGAAGTAGAATATTAATATATAAAGATATCTACATAGGTTACACCTGATTCAGACAGTTGCAGTAGACATCTTTTTCCTATCTGGCCATTTGATCACATTAACCTCCTTTATGAATCTGTCTACCAACTCCTACTTCATTACATTCAGTTTTCAATTTTAAGTACCTTGCCTTCATTTCCAAGAGCTTCTGTGATCTATCCACATTACTCCAACTATTGTTTTTTTTCTGCAGAAATTCAGGCTTCCTCTGATCAGCCCATGATACAAGTCTAAACTTGTCAGATCTCCCTCTTGATCCCCATACCAGGTCTTCTTTTTGGGGCCTTCACCAGCAAGGATTCCTAGAAACACTTCCAAGTGCAATTGTAGTAACACCATTATCAGTTTACCAATTTCCTGTCAATGCCCTTGCTTTCCCTCCTGAAGTACACATACATGAGTCATCTTTTGGTAATTCTTTTTCACCTTTAAGTCTTGTTTGTACAACACCTTCCATAATGAATCAAGCTATCAGGGATAATGATAATACAAAAAATAACAACAGCATATACAGACTATTTCTGCGTAGAACTGCCTTTTGTTTGGCCTTCACGCACAGTTAGCCAAGTAGATTCAGTGTTAGTAAATTGATCCCACTTTTGATGATACCTGAGTAGATACTATTCCCTAACTTTGGATCCAAAGAAAATCCAACTGGATAGTCAGAAGTAGTGAAATATCCAGTAAAGACCTCATCAGGATTGTAAATTACAGTCCTAAAGGTCCAACTACTACTTTTATAATTTCCGGTTTCCTTTCGGTATGACCACTACTTTTATTTTTCAAAATTAAATACAGT
Source organism: Coracias cyanogaster (assembly GCA_033124195.1). Lineage (NCBI taxonomy): Eukaryota > Metazoa > Chordata > Aves > Coraciiformes > Coraciidae > Coracias > Coracias cyanogaster. The sequence continues at coordinate 11,871 of JAVSBS010029683.1, forward strand.
TCTTATCCCCTATCCCACTGTTCTCCTACTACTACTGAACAAGATTTTAAGAATCATCATGGCAACTGGACGTCTTTTTTTTTTATTCACATCTCTTAAAATTATAGTTTTAAGTCTGTTCCTACTATCATCCTATTTTCATCATCTTCTTCAACAGTGATAAACATTAGTTTACTTATTATAAACACTGAGTTACTCTCTCTCCTTTAGACTATTGGTTCCTCATTCCCATCCCTAGTTTTTCAGTAAAGGTTCTCCCTGCACTATTTTGTTGGGTCACTGAAAGTTACATTGACTACATGAAGAATCAACTCTCTCCCAAAGATTTTTTTCCTGTTTTGAGTCTTAGCATACATAAGTCTGACAAATGTCTCACAAGAGAAAAGGGGCCTTATTTTTCTTCTGCTGTGGGTTTTGTTGGGGGGTTTTTGCATAAATAAGAGTTTAAAAAAATGATTCTGTGATGATCAAAACATGTGCAAGTAGTTTTTGTGTGCCTAAATAGTATTTAAGCAGCAGCAGCTTCTCTGCCATTACTACTAGCAGCCTTTTTCCAGTGGTAATTACATTGTTGCTGTGCTTTTTCACCTTTACACAGTTGTGAATTTGAAGTAACTTCAGTGGAGCATAGAATGAGAATTGGGGAAAAAGAAATCGGTGTAGTGTATCTGTTTGTGATTAACCATCATGTTTCCACATGTTGTATTCTTGCTTGAATTCAAGCAGTCTATGGAAACCTGATCAGCACTGTAATTACGGCCTGCTTGAATCAAGTCAGTCAAATAATGTCAAAAACAATTATTTTCTTTTCCAAAGGGCACAACAAATTTGGGAATACACAAGAGAAAATGCAGATCTCAATATGTTAACAGTTTATGAACCAATCTCAGGCTATTCATTCTTGGATTCTTGTCGAATTGGCAACGATGGGACTTGAAAATTTATTGACACATTTTCATTAGAGTCACTGCTAGCCTTTTTTTAACAGAAGCTATGACTTTATAACACGATGCTTTGCTATAATCGCCTTTCTAATTTGGTCCACTAGCAAAAAGAAGAGTTAAGAATAAGGAGAAATGGGTGTATTATTAAAATACTACAGTTAAAACCAAACACAATAAAACTAAGAATATCAGCAAACACCGCCGATTTTCAGAGTCATTGAATTTGATGGGATTTTTAAGTGTTCAGTACTTTTTAAAAAGTCAGAATATCCATGGAGTTTGAGCTAAAGGTTACTCTCCAGGAAATGAAATCTGTTTATTTCCATGTGCTTGGGATCAGGCCACTCACTCAGGTGCCAGATGTCAGACAACTAAGCTTGGATATGTTGTGCCAAGTGTGTTTTGTTTCCTTGCCAATCTGGAGCAAGATTTTCTGCAGAAGTTAATAGATTTTAACCCGAGCAAGACTTGTAGAATTGAACCCAGAATAAATCAGGGTGCTAAATATTTGTTTAACAAATATGACACAGCTCTACAAAAGTCTCCAGAGATTAAGTATTTCTTTACATAGTTAAGAAAATGAAACACAGAATATTTTAATATCATATTTTCATCAGGTATACATTCAAATAGTTTTCCTGTTAAAAATTCTTAGATATTCTGAGGAAAATTTTTATGCGGACTATTTTAAAAATTCCTTTTTACAAAATCATTGACAGTCTTGATAAAGACACTAATGTGAAACTCTTGAATGTAGCATTCACTGCAGAGGCCTTCAGATAAAATAGAGCCAACAGAATACTGAGGGCATAGCTATGCAGTGTGTTAATAGTAAACCTGACAGGATAAATCCTGTTTTATGATTTCAGGTTTTTAATAAAATCTGTTGCCTTTTATTAATGCAGATCATGATTTATCAAACTAATTGCTATAACAAATGCCATTGAAATTATTAACAAGAAGCAAAATCAAAACAGTAATTTCTGTTGGACATTTGATTATTTTCATACATAATAAAGTGTTTTGAGAAAAAAGAGAGTACTGTTAAATGTTGCCATATTCACAATAACGGAGGGAAGTCATCTACTACTATTTGCTTAAAATTCCTTACTAAAAAGGGGAAGAAATAAAAATTTAGGTTACCAAAATAATGATTATTGTTACCTTTAAGGCCCATCACAGATCTATATGTTACCTCTGTTTTGTCTCTTAATACATCATCTTTGCCTTGCCATTTTAAAGTCGCACTGATTCTATTTGCTTCTCCCCAAACTATCTTTATTTCTGCTTCCACAACATCTCATTTAGGTGAAAAACTTTTATCTAAAACCTGTAAAAGTTCTGTAGCTTGACATCGCTCAAGAAAAGATATCTTAATGCTCGCTACAAGATGCTAGCTCATTAGGAGACAAGCTGAGAAGAATTAGATAGAGTTTATATTAAAATTGAATGCAAGATTATATAGTATGGATGTGAATATATATCTTTACATTCACAGAGGAGAGTGCAGTATATTTCAAAATATGAGTGTATGGATTTCACAGTGTAAGTTTTCTTATATAGCTGTAAATATATATGCTTATATAGAGAGAAGCATATTTAAGTGATTTTCTGTTATATTACACTACCACATCTAGAGAGAGCTTGTCATCATATTCTGTAAACTCTTTGGAATAGAGAATATCTCCTTATATGTTTATGCATTTCTCTGGGCAATTACACCATGATACTTTACAGACATCAATGGGCATTACTACAATCACAAAAAGTATATTTTTTATATGTGTTTTTGTCTCGCATCACACAAAAAATTAGACAGAAATAGTTTTAAAGGCTTATGTATCATGCATTTGTACCTATGATTCTACCTGCACACAAGAATTTTCTATCTCTAATACACCTACATACATGATACAAGGGCATTATTGTATCTGTAAGGTCAGATATTCAAGCTTTCTCACCTGAAATCTGTTGCTTTTAGAGCCAACTGTGATAAAAACATTTGTTTACCTTGAGATATTCAACAAAAGGAAAAATTCATGTATGAAATTTTTGTGCATTCTAGAGACAGAGTGAAAGACACTGTAGCATCATATGGCAACCATATGGATCTCATTAAAGCCATCCTCTGACAGGCTTCTGCAATCATTGTCTACCCATTTAAGCTCCTTTATGCAAGATAAATGTCCTATTCTATTACAGGAAGCACTGCTCTGAAAATTTGGTGACAATAATACTGAAGAGTAAAATAACATTATATGGTACACTACCAGTGGAATGTAAATGGTAGGTAATAGAACCTATGATTAAATACTCATTTGCTTAATTACTTAACATTTCAACATATTTCGTAGTCTGTAGCTTTTCCTAAGAAATAGCTATGCATTTGCATTCCTGCAGAAATCTTATAACGAAGTCACAGATAGAAGTACCTGCAGCTGTCTCCTAGCCAATATTCAGACTACCATTTCCTAAGGAGAAATTTAGGACAATTTCATTATTTCTTTTAAAGTTTAATTACTAATGATGAATGGTCCAAGTAATCACAACTGTTAACTGAAAATGATCTATACCACTGTCATTTCAAAATACTTCTGTATTATTGACCAGATCCCATTGATTCAAACATAAGGTCGGTTTATCTGCATCCTACGAAGCATCGCAAAATGTGATGTGAACAATAATATTTGTTTAATGAACAACAACATATAAAACAGGAAAAGAAAATATTCTGCCTATTCATTTAAAAGTACCTGCATGTTTTAACAACTGTGGATTGGCCACCTATAAGCCTAGACTATTTTTTGCTATTGTCACAATAGCAAAGAAAATCTAGCCTTCTGCTAAAGACTGTTGAGACTGAGTATGTTTTATGGGTATGATTTGAAAAAAAAGGTGAGATGTCCACGTCATGGAGTATCTCCATTGTAAATTTGTACTGAGTTAATCTTAAGAGTCAGTCAAGGAAAGAAGTCTTTTCTCTAGGTCACTGACAAGTCTGCATATACATCAAGAAAAAATTCAAGTTAGAATTCATGCAAATGAAATAAATAAAGTAACATACTAAGAAAGAGCCTTCTGCAACTTGCAGTAAGACTCAGACAGTGCTTTAATTTTTGTTAGAAGCTTTATGGTTAGAGTGCACTCTGATATTAAAAATGCATAACAATAAAACATAAAACCATTTCCTTATTGCTGGCATTTATGCAAAACCACTTACAACCATTCAAAATATTAATATCCTTTCCTACCTAGCAATTAATGCTGCACTATGGATTCAGTACTCCATGCACTAGTAAACAGCATTGCTACGCTGTACAGTGACCCACTGTGCTTAATTACACAACAAAGTTCTCGACTTGGAGTCACAAAATAAAAAGTCAGAATTAGGTTTCACTGTAAAATCATGTCAAAATCCATAAACAATTTCAAATGTATGTATCGTGTACACCAGAGAGCAATTTGAAGAGTCAGAGACACGTTTCTTGAAATTACTGCATGTCAATTTTTACTACTCATTTTTACTAAGTAGATTATTAGTAGCAAAAATGTTATGCATGTTTGTGAAAATAGACACAATAAGCATGTGTTCTCAATTGTCTACAAGAGAAACATGTATATACTGTTTTCATTTCCCTGTGTACTACTTTACTGACCGTTAGGCCGCAGTCCCTCATTTGACTTGCACAGAGATAGTTTCTTAGGAAGGTCAGTAAACAATTATGCTGTCAAAGAAAAAGCAAATAAATAGAGTAAGTGGCTTCCTACTTAAGCTTTTACACAAAATGGAATCCAAAATTAGTCTTGGCTTTATTACCAAGCGTGCCCAGGAGAACAGTTATGTGTAGTGTACAGGCCCAGATTCCTCTGAGTTAAATTAAAATTTAACTGTATTTTATTCCAGCAGCAAACCAAAGCTTAAGTATCATAGTAATGGAATTTAGACGTCATTCATTATCTTGCAGAACACCAGGACATTGGCTTTAAGTGTCAGAGCTTTACTAATTGTTTTTTGAGCAAATTTCAACTGAGCAGCTAAACTAGAGAAACCTTTGTCTTTATTTTAGCAATGGTTTGAGTTATGAATTGCAGCTACATTCTGCCTCCAGATCCATGCACACATATATAACTGAAGTTGACTGGATTCAAGAGTGGAATTTGGACCATAATTATTGTGGTAGTTTTTCAAATGCATTTTTCACAGTTTCGCAAGACCGAACCAATCCACTAGTTTAGTCATTCTACCTGAACTTCCTGTTTTCGTCTGCTAATTTCACTCCAGCCCATGGTTTACAAGATTTATCATGCTGTACTGCATTGGAAACTTTTTAATTCACAAGTTTTTGTGAATTGTTTTGACTCTGTTCAAAGAAAACAGCAAATAAAGCTTCTTTAAACCTGTGCACTTGTATTGCTTGAACACCATACTTCACAAACTAAAATCTTACTTAACTAAGGCATTTCAGCTGATTCAGTTCCAACTAAAGAACATAATTTGGACTCCATGAGTAATAAATGACTGATATTCACATGGAATGGGACAATAACAAGAGATCCAAACTCATTCTATCAACATGACAAGCAGTTTAAAACAGCTTTCTTAAACAATTTTGATTACTTTCTTTAGCATCTGATGGGGACCGTCACGTTGAGGAAGGTCTAGTACAGTACTTTGAATTAGTTCATTTTAATATATCTTGAGGACATTAACCAGAAAAGTTTCCAAGGTTTTGTATGAGTCACACTTCCTCTTCTTAAATTGTGATAAAAATCCACCTAGCCATTGGAGGCTCAGTTACATCCTAGTGAATACTAAAAGGGTGAAATTAAGTATTATCCATTATTCTGGTGTTGTCGCTTGTGACCCATCTCAATGTAACCCTTTTGTTCTAAGAAACACTGGGAATGACAGAAGTATATCCTGAAATAAAAGGTTTCTGACCTTGAAATCCTCTTCTTAATGCAACATGGCAGAAGTATACTTTGATTTCTTATACCTCATAGTTGCTCTTGTTCATTTCAAGAAAGTGGCTCTAAAAGATGCAAAATCCTAGCTGGTGAAGGAATGCTTTTGGCTTGCTAACACTGTACTGTATTTGTTCATGGATTAGTCAAAAATTCCTTTAATATTTGACTCAGCACAGTCAGACTCTTCAGAACCAGAATACAGCCTCTAGCCTGGAAGATTTTGTGCCTATGCCCAGAGGTATATGTAGTTTTTAATTGTCCATAAATATTTCCATTATGGTTGTTAGAATTTTGTATGAATTTTTGCATTATCCCACCAATACGTACATGCTCTGCATTCAATGTTGCAAAGCATTATTCTCACACACTGTAGCATCTTATTCCCTAGGAATAGCTACATCCACACTCATTTTCTGAATAGACTGGCATAATTTTTATACTGAATGTAGCTCTAATGTCTGTATTTCAGAAGGTAGTGAATAAATTATTCACACAAATCCCCTACTAGTCACTTCATATAGCATAACATTACTACTGATAGTATATTATTATTACTCTTACTGGTTTTATATTTACTGGCTCCTGAAGTAGCTGCTGATTCTATGACTGTCCATCGCTGCAGTGGTGCTACAGGTGCTTCAGCAGTGACCAAATGATTGTCATGTCTTTCTGTAAATAACCTTGCCCACAGAGATCCTGGAATTACTGTTTGAAGACCCCAAAGCAAACAATTATTCTCAAGAGACAGTTCTGATATAGGATATAATGTTTCAACACAACCTCTGACAAACAGTTGATGTGAAATAAACCATATTTGGGGGAAAAAAAAAAACCACAAAAGCCCCCTTTTTCTCCTTGGCATTTACCATACTATAGAATTTAAAGTTAGAAATGAAGGATCCCAAAATGCATATTATTTTATTTTGCTGCTCATTTTAAAAACAAATACATTGATGATGATGATGACAATAATATTAAGAAAAATCTTATTGTAGTATCTGTCACTAATCCTAACCTTCTCTTCAGATCACGTGCATGCCTGAAAATGAGATTAGAACTGCAAAGATTTTGTGATGCCTGGGCACCTCAAAAGTCTCACCTGGAGAACAGTAATTTACCTAAAGCATATTTGTCCCTAGTATGTATCTGAATTAATGCCAAATTCAAGGCTTCAGAGTTGCCATTTTCCATCTGTCTTTTTCTGCTTTTGAGGGCCCTGTTTTAAAGAAGAAAGGAGGAGAAACACAGAGGTTCAAGTTTTCCTGTAGTACTGTTACTTGGTTGTCAAAGTTCTCATGGTGATCAAACTCTTTGAGAATTTAAAATTAAACTCCCAAACAGCTGATTACAAACCACAAGTCTACAGTCTGCAGTTTTACTTCAGCTCTGAAAATCTCTAGAAAAACCCATTTATTTCTATAAATGGTTAAAAGTAATATATATAACAAATGCAGTACACATGAAGGATCAGCAAGATAGTAAAAATGTACTTAAGAAAGAGCTTAAACATCTAGTATCTGACTGATGCAGATGCCCAGTTCCAACTTAAAACATACTGAGGTGTACTTTGGGAAGAAAAACAAAGTACATGACAGTATACAACATATATCTGGAGAAAAACAAAGGAATTTAAAGCTTACATGCAAAAGTAAAGATCACCTTAGCATTAAGAAGCAATTTAGGAAGGATACACAAATACTAAGTATTGCTATTTATTCTCATGCAATCAATAGTAGTAGCATCACAAGGAATTGGAAGCAGTATTATATATTCTACTCAGAACAAGACAACACTGAGTACAGGACTGCAGAAAACTGAATCCCCTCCACTAAATCAATAGTGAATTATTCAGCTTGCTAGAACAATATATTCCAAACAAAATAAATTTGCATGATTTTGAAATTAAAAGGATACTTAACAATTTATTCCCTTGAAAATAAGAAACATTTGAGAGCAGATGTGAAACACTTTTTTCATTCATTTTCTCAAATAAATGTTGCATTAATTTTTTGTAGAAGGTGGTGTTAAATTTACAACTAGAAGAGCAATACATGACACATCTATCACTTTTTAGAATGCTATCTTTGGCTAAAATAGGGCTTTTCTAACTTCCTAGAAGCTGACACAATCTAGAATACATATATAAATAGAATAGAAGCCTACTATCAGACACTTAAGAAAGAATTTTGATGTTTAAATCTTTATATACCTTTTGCTCTCTTGCCTTAGTCTGCTCTAAAACATCACTGGAAGATTTTTTTCTGTCTCTGTCATCTCACAGCTTCGTGAATCTCTCCCTGCATAATTCTTGGTATGCTGTGCTAGGAACTACTCCATCACCTAAATTTGGAACAGGTATTTTTTTTGTTGCTCATTCCTTCTATAGCACTTTTTTTTTGAAAGGACGCATAATAGGATTGGGCTTGCAATTTGCTCACAGTTCCAAATATTCCTTTCACTGTTTGTAGAAAAAGTTATGGCAATGAAATGGGGATGCATGTATTGGTCTGTTCTTCCAACAAAATCCTTTCCCAGTATTTACTGAACAGAAGGCAATTTTCATACAGTATTAACATAATGCCAAGAAATAATTTCCAATATCTAAATGCTTGATTGCCTTCCAGTGATAGAGTAACAAGATGTTTCTATTCCTCCCTGATATTTGAGAGGAATACTACAGCCTACAACACTCCTGCAATCCTCATCTGTCATCTTCTAAGACACCACTGAATAACCAGGGTATGGATGCCTCCCTCAGCAACATACCAGGGTTATGGAACCCCTGAGAAATTTTTTACTAAATTTCCCCTTTTTCTAGAGGATAAAAGCCACACAAGTTCCGTACTGAAAGTTTCTCCTTTCCAGTGAAAGTTGAGTGACTTAGACTCAAGATGAATAATCTGATAAAATATTGCATGAACTGAATTTTCATTTTAAAACCAAACCAAGCAAACAAAAAACCCTAACCAACCAAAAAACCAAAACAAACAAAACAAAACAGTGTCCAGGAGTCAATAGAAGGAATAACAGAAGGTCAGACTATACGTACACTGACAAGTCTGGATCAGGAAATACTACAGGGGAGAGGAATGGGAGTATTTCAACTTAATGTGCCAGTCTTTACCGGTGCAATTCCCATAGGATGTATTGTGCCACCATTACTCGTGTCAAGTGATATATTATGCTAAGAGGTATTCCCACTGACTCCAGTTGATTTCATCCTATCTAGTCATAGATAGGAAATTCTTCACCATTACAAAGCGTAACAAATAGAGCTCCTTGTCTCATCTTGAGATATCTGTAGTTCATGATACATACATACAAAATATATATGTGTGATGGTTGTATTTTTGATTCACTGGTATCAGTGCTATTTTTGGAATATATTTCTTAGCCTAAATAAATCTGGATTTTAGAGATGAATGGAACATTAAAGCTTAAACTATAAAGTATGTGCATATACTGGAGACCTCCTATGTATTCTACCAGAAAAAAAAGGTAATTACCTAGAAAATGGGAAAATGTACTGAGGTCCCCTTCCAATTTGATTCTCAACTTAGCATTGTCTGAAAAGGACTACAGAATATCTGACCTATTCATAATCTGGAGTTTACCACTTGTACACATTTTAATAAGCTTGCTTAATAGTTTTCAGGATAATTTTACTGAAGTGTTCTTGTTGGTGTTTTTTTATTTTTTAAAAGTCAAAAGATGTCAACAAGTTTTAGTCATCTTTTATTATTCTGTTGCTTTTCCTAGCAGAATTATTATTCATCAACCAGCATTAACAATGCCATACCAGGTTGGGTGATGGTCATGTAGGGAAGAAAACCTGGGCCATGAGAAGGAAAACTGCAGAGACAATATCCAGATATCAAGACTTCCACTACAGGTCAACTGAATTAAATTGTAAAGAAACCCATATATTTGGAAGAGATATCCTTATGGGAATTGATGTCAAAAAGTCACTGTTCTTGCAGCCATGTAGTCAAATAGGCTTATCACAGCAGGTAAAGCTCTTCCAAATACATGAATTATCATAATTCTCCTCTTTTCCCCTTGGAAGAAGGTGAGTTATTCTTGATGAAATTGCTTTGGTTTCAAATAAAGTTAAAAAAAAAAAAAATCAGTCCAAGATTGTTTCAGAGTTTAAAGAACACTTTCTTAAGTGCATCTCACATACTAGTAAGGTACACGTGGAGCTGTTTTACTACTACAATATCATGTTTTTTGAATTAGCATAAAGGGTTGGAATTATTAGTGCTGGAGCTTAATTAAGCTTACCTACACAGTTATACTCCTGTTTTGTTTTTAGCATGGGAGACACAGGATGCTTTGTTGTGTAATTAAGAACAGTAGGCCACTACACAATGTTGGCAAAGCTGTTTTCCACTGTAGGAACTGCGCAAGGTCCTCTAATGCACAGCATTAATTGCTAGATGGGAAAGGAGATTCACTGAACAATGTAAGTGGTTTTGCATCAATGCTAGCAATCAGGCAATAATTTTATGTCTTATCAGTATACATTTTTAATAATCCTGGGATTTCTATCTGCCAATAAAGAATAATCTGTAATGGAGCTGAAAGTATATCTAGACCCTGCTAGTTGTCTGCAAACTATCCTGTGTGCCTTAATTTGCTTGTTTTCATCTTTCTGGTAAACAGAGGCTCTAAACTCACTTGTCTTTATCTATTCATTACGATTTTATTTTTACAGTCTTGCCAGTCCTGATACTAAAAAAAAAAATCGGAAGATTTGCATGAAATGATACCTTTTCTCTTTTTCTGAATTTTTGGTTATTCTTGCATGATGTTTTAAAGCTGTTCTCCATAGCTATGCAAGCTAGAAACATGCACATTTTTAAATGAAAGGTGAGACTCTCTTGTTATCACTTGTGTCCAGCAGCTGGTGCTTCAAGTACAGCATTAAATACTGCAAGACCTATGATAAAACAGCAAGAGCTGGCAGGAATGGGTTTATTTGGGAATATGGGTTATTGGTAGAGAATAATGTTCAGCATTGGCTTAAAAGAGAGGTTCAGTGTGGGATGGGATTTGGTTTCTGTGAATATTTTCTAAAACCACTCTAAGAAGCTTGACAATGTCTGTTTCCAAACGATTCTTTTGTTGTTGTTAAAGAAAAAAGGCTACACAGAAAGGAAAAACTGACTTTCTTGAAAATGCTGTCAAAGGCATAGAATCAGCATACTAGCAAACTAGAAAGGAAAATACTTCATTTCTCAATTTTGCTTTGTCATTCAACATTTATTAGATATGTGCAACAACAGAAAGTAGAAGTGGTTGGAAAGACTGTTTCACTTTCATTTTTTAAGCCTGAGGAGTAGAAGGTTGGTTTTACATACCTACGGGCACTGCAAATCATGAATTATGGCAGGGCAGGGCAGAATCGGTCTGCCAGTTCTACAAGGTAACTCTTTGTACTTATCAGAAGGTGAAAATATAGAGTTTGAGAGTAGTTTCAATTACAATACACTGAAAGATATATTTCATAGCAAAATAACCTCAGGCACAAGCTGAGGAAAAAACCTCCTTCCTTGGGCCATGTTCTTACCCTCCTTACATTGTGTTTTCTGGTGAGTATCTGGGGATTGTCTAGGAATTTGTACTAAATTAACTTGCTTGCTAATTTCTGCTGTTGTTTCCCTGTGCTCATGGGGTTTGCCATTTCAGCTGGACAAGGGTGGGAAAAAGGAATGGTTAATCTTGCCTCCAATTGCACTACTTAAAAGGTCAGATTTGTCAGTGAAGTTTAACACTGACCTTGGCTTTTAAGCTATATCCATTCCTGTTCCCACCAATTCCTTTTTTCCTTTGACCTCGCTTCAAATGTTTTTTACAGAGATGTTTTATTGGGTGTTAAAGATAAACTTAAGTGGGTAACATCTGACTACTAGAAGATGATTCTAGGTATGATATTCAGACTTGGACTTCAATTATTTTTTTTCCTGCCTATGTGCCTCCATTCAGCAAAATATTTATATTTATATATAGCGTTACAGATGTATATAGTCTCTGAGAAATAAAGAATTACTTGCCTGCTTAAAGTTAGCCATACTCTTGAGCAATTTTCTGAACCAAGCCCTAAAATTAATTTGAAGAAAAAGCAAAGCTAGATCCAATGCCTGTCATTTTATGCCTTCAATTTTGTGCCCAATATCACCCACAAAGGGAAAATTGGAGGGATATTTAAGAGAAGATTAAAGTTCTAAATGGCTGACCCATCAGCACAATTTGGTTTGTTATTTTGGTTTTGATACTGTCAGGATTCAGTCATGGAGATCCAGTAGGGCCAAGAATCCTTTTATAAACTTTGGACTTTAGTTGGAAGAAAACAACTTCATCTTAATTATAATGGAAAATCTCAACTGACTGCTGCTTAGAAATGAGTTATTTTTTCCATTACTAAACAGTCTATGTCACATATGATTATCAGAAATTCTAAGTTGACCTTAAAATAAATATTATCTGGAATTTGGAAGAGCTCAATTTACAATTGCTCTTGTCAAATATTTTGACCAACTCCCTTTTATCATCAAGGGTGACCTCTGCCAGTGTATGAAATCTACAGATACTATCACTTTCCAGTCCAGACTGGACAAGATAACTTTGAAGATCGCTAGTTCAATATCTGTCTCTCTCTTCCCCTTTTAATTTTTTCTTTCTTTCTTTTTCACACCAAGTGACACTGGCAACCTTTCATATGTTCATCTAGCAAACCCCACCAATTTTTATTTTTCATTAAACCTTTCTAGTTTGCTGCCTACATTTTTATTAAACACAAACTATTCCATACAACTCTTGCCAGAAGCAAAATAGCCCAAATAGCAAATAACTCCTCCATAATGGAATCATTTAATACCATGACTTATTCCAGGTCTAAGGCAACTGTACATTATTTTTAGCTGTTTCTGCTATCCTTGAGACAGGCATGGAAGTCAGATACTTAAGATCCTACACCACAGGATTTCAACAACACCTACAAGATATCTCTTCCCCTCAAATTTAAGGCTATTTCACTCATGAGCTGAAGTTGTTTTTTCCCCAAAGCCAGGTAGATTACACGATGTCAGAAAGGAGAGCAAATAATAAACCAGTAACGTAGCAAGTACATCAACAATAAAATAAAACCTAAAATAAAAATGGAAAGGGTTATTATCATTCTAGATAATAAATCTTCAGTCATAATAAATGTACTGTTCTGAATTTCTGAATATTACAAAAGCATAAAGAATCTCAAAATAAATACTTTAAATAAACTTGTAGGCACACATATATGTTGTAAATTTCTGGAGTGAGACACTTCCACTTCATCTTCAAAGTCTAATGCTAAATGTAGAAGGAAGCCATTAATGTTCCATCATTTATAAATGATAACTGCTTCTACATAATGCTTCAAAGCCATTTTTAAGCCATTTAAGCTTTTTCAATTTGCACTAAATATCTACCAAGAGATTATAGTTTAGAATTTAGAGCAATATTTAAACTGATATCATATACTTAATTTTAAATAAATTTTAGTATAAAAAAATATAATTTCTCAAGCTGTATGGCACATGATTTCCCTCTTCTGATCATCCAGAGAGCAAACAGAAGCTTTAAAGTGAAATCATTTGAGTTGTTCCTAAGCTATAACCATAAGGGTTGCAACACTGGCTTTGGCATGCTGAAAAATGGTTCTTGCTTTTAAACACATGAAAACAAATACTTGAATATTATTATTACAGAACAATTATTATTCCATTACTTTAGAAGAAAACCAAACATAATGTTTTCTTTTCTTGTTTTTGAAGAAACAAAAGAGATAATGATCTGGGAAAAAAAATCTGCTAGGGCCATCTACCCTTCCTAAAGTGGTGGATGGCTGGAAGGAGAAGATATTTTTAAAGGTATGGGTGCTTCTACAACGATTTTTTATGACAATTCTAATGCAAGAGAAATGTAAAATATGTGGTCAGAACCAAATCCCACTACAGGCAACATCCCAGTCATCTCTCAGGTACCCCTTTTTCTTTTGTGCATCCTTTCTCACTACAGATATTTTTCAGTCTGAGAACTGACAGACCTCACTCTGAGTTAGAAACTGCCTCATAGAGGTTACTTTTCCTCTTTCAGATAAAATGAAAAGATAGATCTTTCCATGGTAGTTGTTAATACTCTCAAGCTTTTTAAGCTCTTTTGGGCAGCAGCAGCAAGTTTGTGTGTTTGCACAGTGCCTCTGGCAACTACTATATTATACTGAATAAAAATGAAGGAGAGAAGACTTCTGCTGAAAAACACTGTCTTCACCATGCTGCCTGCTCTGGATTTTTTTCAGTATTTACCATAATAAAACAACCTTAGACTGGGCACTGTGTCAGAAGTCAAAGGGATAATGATGATATGCCTATGAACAAGGGGTATTTTGCTGAGAGCCAAACCCTCTTCCAAGCTGGTACTAAGTGAATCTCAAGCAGAAATTCTCATACAATTTTTATGACCAAGCAGGAGCACTATCCCAGTAAGTCTTGACTTTATCATTACAATTTTAAATCCAGTTATTGCCCATTTTAATATACAAAACAGTTTCCATGGAAATATAAAGTAGACTTGTTGGCCCATTTGAAACAAGCAGATGGTGAATGAAAGGGGAAGGGTGGAGGCAGAGGCCCTCATGGAATTTCTCAATTTTTTACCAGTTCACCAAGAAAATAGCTAGTCAGCTTCAGCATTGCAGCCAACTTTTGGATGAGTTGGCTAAAGGACATACAACAGTAATACTATTCTGCTGGCTTGTCTTGTACGTATGGTAAATAATATGTTATATTTTCATCTAAACATTCTACAGCCTTTAAAAATGAGTCATAAAAGAGCATATACAGAAACACAGGATGTTTTCTCACAGTCATGTTGCACTTACAGACAGACAGATAACTATCTCACAATGAATTATTAATTTTGAAAGTAACCTCTGTTCAAGGAGGTCCCAATTTCCTCAAATGATCAGCTATTTTAGAATCATAGAATGTGTCATGTTGATGACCTATAAGTATCATCAAGTCCAGCTCCCTGCTCCTTGCAATACTACCTAAACCATATAGCTTAGAATGTCATCCAGATGCTCCTTGAACTCTGAAAATCTTGGTGCTATGACCACTTCCCCGGGAAGATTTTTTCCAGTGACTAACCACCCCTCTCAGTGAAGAACCTGTTCCTACTGTCCAGCTTGAACTTTGTCTGATGCAGCTTCATTCCATTTCCTTGTGTCCTACTGCTGGTCACTAGAAAGAGGAGATCAGCACCTCCCCCTCTGCTGAACCCCTTGAGGGAGCTGTAAACTGTGATGAGGTCAGCCCTCAGCCATCTCTTCTCCAAGCTGAACAAAGCAAGTGACCTCAGCTGCTCCTTATAAGTCCTGCACTCAATGCCTTTCATCATCTTGGTTACCCTCCTTTGGACACACTCTAATAGTTTATTGTTCTTCTTATACTGATGGACCCAAAACTGTGCACAGTACTTGAGGTGAGGCTGCATCGGTGCAGTGTCAGTGGAACAATCACTTCCTTTAACCGACCAGCTGTGCTGTGCTTGATGCACTCTTGACATGATTGGCCCTTTTGGCTGCCAGGGTACACTGTTGACTCCTATCAACTTGCCATCAACCCAAATCCGCAGAGGTCTTTCCATGGGTCTGCCCTCTAGTCTCTCATTGCCCAATTTGTATGCATAAATAAGATTGCTCCCTTCCAGGTAAAGAATCCTGCACTTGCTGTTGCTAAATTTCATATAGCTGATAATTGCCTGGCTCTTTAATTTATCCAGATCTCTCTGTAAGGCTTCTCTACCCTTAAAGGAGTCTACAGCTCCTCTTAGTTTAGTATTTTCGGCAAGCTTAATGTACACTTGACTCCTGCATCTAGATCATTATTAAAGACCACTGGCTCTAAAATTAAGCCCTGCTATTTTGATTAATATCTTGGTCAATCTTTTATCTGTGGTTATATATACTTACAATTAAACCAAAGTCAGAAAATTAAAACTATATTTTGCCTTTTCCATAGGTGGACAAACATACAGTTGTTTCTGCTATGAATACTTCTGCATGCATTGAAAGTAGTGTTCTGCCACCTTTGAATGAACTTGAGTGACACCAGTCAATGTGAGCAAAGGTGTATGAGCATGGCCCTTGTGATTCAGGAGTCAGCCCACACAGGTGACCAATATTTATTTTCTTTCCTTGCCAGAAACCACACTTGCAATGGGGATGCCAGAACATCCCATTGCTACCTCTACTTCCTTCTGATCCATAATCCTCCTTCCATACCGGAAAAGGGGTATTCAGAATCCTAGCAGCACAGATATAACAATATCTTTTCTTCAGCTTCTTCACTGGTAACTTGATTTCGGTATTCACTGAAAATGACCACAACAGATCATGGACGTTCCGAGCAAACTATTTTTAACATCTAAATACACCCTTGGTGCTGTTATCATTATTTACCATTTATCAATATTCCTACAGGTTTGATGCAAGACTAAATTTTTGAGAAGAGACATTATAAACTCAAGCAAGACACATTAGCTCAAGTATGGGGTAGTGAGAGGTGTAGGTAGAACTAATATAGTAAGAGGTGAGTAACAAAAGGTAATATTAATGTGTCTAGATCTGACTCAGGAATGTAGAAGAACTAAAGCACTGAGGTAAGGTCAAGGCCACCATGCTTTCACAAGAATCCAGTAAAACCAGCATGTTCAAAAGATTCCCCAATACAAATCTTTCTGATTTTGCTCTCTCATCATATCTGCTTTTTGCTACCTGTGATTCTTAGTTGCCTGAATGGTTTTGCAGTATCTAACATGTTAAGGTGTTGCCTTCAAGTTTTATTAATGTTTTCCAATCATTTTCTAGTTTTCTGATGAATTAGCCTGTCAAAAACACTTTTTAACAGATACTATAATAATTGAGCATTGAACATCTGTTTGAGTTTCTTGTGGATAAATACTGAATTGGATAGCCACAAAAATATAATGTATTATTGCTAGTACATGCTTTTCCATAGTAAATAATCGCTACTTGGAAAATTAATTTACTTTTTTTATTATTAAAAACTGACAGAGAATAATATAAAAGGTATGGACTCCTCAATTTTGTAAAATCCTTGGCATGAAGAGATGGAATAAGTTTTTTGAGATTGCTTATTTTCTTTCACTTGATATTTTTGAGTGAGATTTTGGGGGATATCCATCTTATATCAATATTTTTTGAGCCAACATTTTGACAACTTTTACACCTTAGATATGGGATTTGAAGCATGAACTCATCCCATTCTTTACAGAATTAGTCTTTTTAAGGTATACAATCTCAATTATTTCATATATTCAAAATTTAGATCTGATATGTAAACATCTGAATTCTTGTTTTCTGCAGATTGATTAACTCCACTTTTGCAACATCTCATAATCCAGAAATCACAAATTCCACATTTGGAAATGGCTTACATCAGTACCACTAAAAGTCCCACATCCTGAATAGCAGCTTCAGATTAACATTAGACATTGTGAAATCTGTTTCAAAATACCTGCTAAACAGTAAAGCTGAAAACATTTTTATATAACATTTATATATAGGGCTGCTAATCTAAATACAAATGCTGTGCTTCAAAAGCTCAGATCAGTCAGAAAAATGTTCCCTTTAAAGAATCTGAGAATTAAAATGTCTGCATGTTGAAACACATCTTGGTTTCAAATGCTTAAAAATAAGTAGCAATCATCTTATTTTTCTGTGTGATACAATTATGGAATAACAAGGAGGAACATTTTTGAAGTATATTTAACAAGTAGCTTGTTTCAGCCAGGATATTAGCTTGATTTACCATCTGCAGAATTACCAATAACATGATGCATTTATTACCCGTAAAAGCTATTAGCAGGTCATTTTGTTCAGTTCATCATATGTGTCTTGAGACACAATCTGGCGTCTAACAGATTTTCATACATTGATGTCACAGAGAATCAGACTGTTCTTTAATTGATTGTTTCTTGCTAGACTACTTTGATTAAAACAGGTTGTGCTATTTGCTTTTAGTCCTACATTTCTCTACTTTAAATGCATGACCAGGAAAGGCAGAAATTATTCTTATTTCCCTGGATTTGTCTAATTCAATGTGCATGTGATAATCCTTGTAATCAAGCTGTTTAAAAACCGTTCCAGTTACTCTAAACCCATTACTCCCTTCCCAATTAATACAATCTACACAATGTTTTAAAAGCTATTCATCTTTCCAGGCCAAGTTGTTAGAGGATTGTTAGATCTTAAGCCTTGGAGACATGAGTGCATACAGAGGAATGGCATCTGAAGAAAGTGGTTTTTTCCTTTAATTTACTGAGGGCAGGCTCATAAGCTGGGCTGTAGCAGTAGGAAAAGAGGTAACTGTTCTATATGACAGGAAACAGCAGTATATCTGTAGAAATTTTGCGTGGTGCTTCATTTGAAAGTATGGTCTCATATGGCCCCCAAAGGCCAGTTCTATGCTCTACGGGGAATGTAATACCAATTATGTGGTTTATACTTTTGTTTCTTCAAGAATCAGCAATTTAAAATAAGACTGAATGTGGCAAGGACATAAAAATGAAAAAAAAAATTGTGCTATTTTGAAGTTTAGTAGATGTGTAGCTCTATGCAAAATATGACGGTTAACAGAATTCAAGATACTATTCGAACTGTGGTAGAGGCATTTTGGTTTCTTTATCTTTTTCATTTGGTGCTAAGACTCTCAGCTGATTTAAGTTGGTATAACTACCTAACAATAAATAGACTTATGTCATCTTATGTTATCAAAGGATTTCATTTTTTTAAATATTAAACTCTATTGTCTATTTATGCTAATGATATGTAAAAAAAATTCCCTCCATACAAAAACATTACTCATGGCCAAGGTAAGGCTGAAATAGTACATAAAACTTATGCATTGTACTTTTACCCTAAGATGCAGTTTATCCCGCATGACTCTTTTTCATGCTGCACCACTTTTCCTGTTTATAGTTATTATGCATGTTGGTACCCAATACAGATTGCTTACAAATGTAAAAGGGTACACCTACCTGCAGTAAGGTGGATCATCTGTAAAACTAAGTTCCTGAACACAATGATTTTTCATTCTTGCTTATGAAGTTTATAGGTTCTTTTGAATATGATGAATATAGAAAAATATGGAAAAAATAAATGCAAGTTAAACATACTGATTTCCTGGGCATCTTTGAAATTATTAACTGTAACTTGAAGTAGGATTGTCTATGTTCTTTATTACATATTACATATAATAACCTGACTCCAGAGACAGACACTACACTATTTCTACCTATGTGATAGACAATACCTAAGAGAGAAGAATTGAAAGAAAAATCAAAATAAGAGAGGAGAGGGGGGTTAAACTTGCATCCTGATGAGCTGCATTTTCCCCCATCACCGATACAAGGCCAATGCTCTTTCCCTAAAGCTTCAACTCCTGTTCCTACACAAAGTTATAGTAATACTAGGAGAACTCTGTATGTCTTTTTTATCATTATTGTATGAACACAGATATACCATGAAAGCTTAGTGCTACCTGTGCTAGCTGTATTAGCTGATCTTTTTGCATTTGCAGATTTACTGCATAGTTATGTAAACAGAAGACATCGTGGTTGGTAAGAGGACACATTTAAGTTTAGAAATGTCTTAGACTCTGGTTTAAGGTAATAGAAATTAGCCACATGTGGTGGAAAAAATAATCTCGGAAAGTATAAATATCTATCAAGGCCCTTAAATAATTCTACTTTCTCTTTCCAGTGTGACACTGAACAATTGTATCTGTACCATCAAGTTAGCATCTTAGCTGGCTTTCAAATAAAAGGCAGGTGCATGCTATGGTTTAACGTGCCTGTCCTGCCAATGACAGTGGAGTCTAAGGCTCAGCTTTCTCAGGGGTCTTTGTGTCTCACCAGTTATATGATGAAAATATTCAGAAAAGACAACACAACTTCAAACTTACAGCTGTTTTTTGACAGAACAGCACACAAAGCTCACCAATGGTTACCTACTTCTAAGCAGGGAAAAAGAAGCTCTCCCAAGCATACTCTGTTCTATACCAACCTTTTAGAGGCTCTTTGAAGAAAACTTACATAATGCAAACATTCAATACAGACACATAACACTAACACTTTTTAGAAAACGGCTTAGAGAACACCACTGGAATGAGCCAGGAAGACTGGGCACTAGTGATTTACACCAACAGGACAGGGAGTAATGGCAGGGGGAGCAAATGAGCAGGAAGAAGACTGAGTGCGACAAATGGCATAAGATCCATTGGGGAAGGAGAAGAAAGAGACACACACAGAAATGTAGGATAAGAGTAACAAAGAAAAAATGCAAAAAAGGTCAGAGCTACATATGGACAGGACCCAACATGAAAGCACTACATACAAAAGGAGAGGGATGAAGTAGACAACCAGTCAGGAAGGGGCAGAGAAAATACAGTCAAAATTGTCATTGCTTTTCCAAATGTTGAAGATGTCTACTTTGACAGATTCCTAGATGTTTTCTTTCCAGAAATCCCTGTAGTCACCCAAAGTAGATGTAAAGCTATCCTAGGTCCTCAATGGTTGCTGTTCTCTATTTCCAGAATGATGATGTGCTTCAATGAGGTCTTATTCATTCTCCCACCCCATGCAAAGACCTATATTTCAACTGCTTGTATGCCTTCTCCTCACCACTGGAGAATCTTAACTTCCATAACTCAGTCTCTTCTTTTGTAGCTTAGCCAAAATAAGGTAATGGAGCAGAACACAAATACAGACAAGTTGTTACATCTTTAATACTCTGATTATCTTTACAGCCTGAATGGTGGACCTCTTAGAGTGAAATATTCCTGTACAGCCCAGAGCTTTTTACATCACTGAGCTCTGAATTCTGCAAATACCTACATCTTCTGTCACATATAAGGGTGGAGCTTATATGACTATAACCTAGAACGGCACTTGTGCAAGAGATTGCATATAAAGTCAATAGGATGCACTCTTTATTGAAAAATGTTTGATTTCTCTTTAAGATGCATTAAGAGGTGGCACAATGTTCTTGCACTCTTTTTATCTCTTTTCCCCTCCTCCCTCCCCTCTATTTTTCTTCTGCTTTTCTTGCATCTGGTTTACAATGTAATTTTTTTCTCTGTTAATGGTTCTGAATAAGAATGGCAATGACAACCCTCTACACTGCACAACAAAGAGAAAAAAAATTATCAATGCAACTCTTTTTTTCTTTATTGTAGTTACAAGTCCATTTAACCCTCCAAAAGGGAAAACAATACTCCTTTATTACCTCACTATTAAAAAATAAGAACAGTTAAATAAGTGAAATCTTATATTTGTAGAATGTCTCTAAGCCTACCAAAAGACCAAAAATATTTTACAGTCTGTAGAGGATTAGAAAAGAACTTCACCAATTAAGGATATACAGTCATCTCTGGAGAAGACCTTATCAGTCATTCCAAGTGGACATACATCATGTCAATTATTTTTTGTGGGTGGTGGTGTGGAATATTATGAGAAACAAATATTTTTGAAACTACAGAGAAAACACAAATACACAGGTTGTAATTACAAGAGTGTAGAAAATTACAAGAACACAGAAAAGCAACGCCACATCTCTTGCAAAAAAGTGCTATGAGCCTTCAGCAACCACAAACTGCCAGACCTCAGTCTTGCTTCGGAGTTAATACGAGAACCTTGGGAACAGACTTGCTGAGATTTTAACTCACACATACTCAGAGGAGAGAGTGCCACCTACTGAGAGCAGACATTGAAACATGGCTTAATACGTTCTCCCTCTTTTTTTCCTAACAGGTGAAAAGTCTTAAGTATGTTTTGATATTCCAGTCTAAGTGTATTTGTATGTTTTGTGGGATTTCAAAATTTTTTTAAAAATCCATACAGAGTATAACAAATCCAGATCCAAAGACCACAAGAAGCCAACGTGATTTTGGAGAACTGGGTTAATCACAGTAGCAACAATTTCTGTAGGGTTTTATCTCAAGACAGCAGCAGGACATAAACAGGCAGTGGATGAGTTAACAACAGCACCAAAACTGAGAAGAAAGGAAGGAATTACTGACATCTGACATTTTTGAGAAAAGAGGACTAAACCAACTGGTTCACCTAGCAAAGTATGTATTGCATCACTTTCTAAAGATATTTATAGTATGAGCAGTGGTCTTTCTACCCAACAGTATGAATAAGTCATCACTGAACTTGCTTTCACAATTGTAGTCCCTGTTCACTTTCTCCAGTTTTGCATATCATTGCATCATCACTGGCAAAACTGACACAAAGTAGGATGTTTATGGGATTAAGCTGCACAGAAATAATGGTGTAGACTAGTTGGCCCATACTACCAATTGCTGGTGGTGTGCATGACTGCACTCCACAGTATTATCTGATTCATGAATACAGATCAACCACTTCTGCTACTTTTAAAAAACATTATGCTATTGCAAGAGAAAAAACCCACTGTTTCAGGCATCCAAAATATTTATGGGACAATCCAGCATCAGTGCAAAGTGCAGAATAGGGTAGAAAGGAAAAGCACAGGGGAGAGAACAATTTCAGAAGAAGAATGTGCCGGTGCTAAGAGGCGTAGTACTGCTTACTTCTGCAAAGCTGCAGCCTTTCTGTGCCCTGCATGCTTGCCGGCAGCGGGTCAAGGGGCAGAGCCTTCACATGCTAACATAAGGAAAATCAATTTCAGTCCTCAGCGGACTCAACTACTGGAACAAAAGGCAACCCAAGCAATTGCTCTATGGCATTTCATATACTTCTGGCATGATGCAGGTAGCCCACCCTGCATCCCAAACCCTGCACCGGTTCTAGAGCAGCCTGAGAAAAAATACGCACTTCTGTGAAGTCTCTGGCTTCCCAGTTACACTCAGATATGACTTTGGATTTGAAGCTGTTCATGAAAGAGTAGATCCAGTTCTCTAGATCTAAACTGATTCTTCAGCCAGACACAGCTCTTTAAGATAGTCATTAAAACACACAAACTAAGGTGGGATGAGTAGTTTGCACTAAGTAAAGGTAACAGAAAACAAGTGTGAAGCCTAGACTCGATATTTTCATTTCAAAAGCTAGAAACAAAACCAAGCTAATTGTTCGGCTACACAAGACTGATCTTTCTATGCCTCTTTGCCTGGTGGAGGTACAATTCTTGTCAGCCATCCCGATAGCCACAAAACCTCAACAAACTTCTTCTTTTCAATTATTACTTCTTAAGTAAACAACCAATGGGACCAAGATAAAAGCAGAATTCAGAAGGGGGGGAAAAAAAAAGGGGGGGTGGAGAGGGGTGAGAGGGGTTGGTGTGAGAAGAAGGATAATTCTTGTCCTGGAGAATTTATCTCTTTGATTTTCTGGCTTTCCTAAAACAGTAATAACTTACCTTGAACTCTAAGATAATTTGTGCATGGATTGTTATGATTGTCACAAAAAGTATTCTTGGGCCTCATCCAACATTAAAGAAACAAATCAAGGATAATTTACCCAATATTATCCATGTAAATCAACAAAGTTTAACATTCAGACATGAAACAAAGCAGACTGACTAACTGGGTAAACTTTTTGATACCAAGGAATCACTGCTTGCTGTTTGAACATCACAGACCTGTCCATGAACACGGCGCTCCTTGACATGAAAGGCAGCGCCAAGCTCAGCCCTCCTTGCTGGAGCAGCAGGCGCAGCATGAGGATGCTCTCCTGCCTAGAGGGAGGGAAGCGGCCCCGCACTGCCTCAGTGGCATGTGCTGCGGTCCAGCTGAACAACCGACCCATCACTCTTCATAGTACGCGATGTGATATTTGCATGAAATGTGGTACAGCTGTGTTTATGTACAGCAAGAAATTAGATAACGACTCCTAATGATAACATGTGAAGTCTGAATTGTTTTGGAGGAGCAGTGTTAACTTCAAGCTGCTTGTTTATTGTCATAATTAAGAAAAGTATTTGAACACTCAGCTAGCGCCATGTACTACTACAGGTCTATAGATCATGCCACACTTCTTACACTACCAGCTTCAGCAGAAGAGTATTTAATCTCTGAAAATTTCAAGCTATCTGCTTCAAAATGACAGAGATTTGTATTTACTTCACCTCATGCACAATGGTTCTACTGTCTTCAGCAGGACCTGCCAGACACTGTCCACTAGTTCACTAACAAGGTCCTCCATGAGGTGGGAAAGTCTGCAGTGACTCTCATCAAATCAGAATGACAGACTAATAACACCAGGAATACTGTGTATGAGAGCTCAGAAATGGAGGGAATACCCCCTGCATGTGTCTTGCCTCCATTACAGCCGTTTAAAGGAAATGCTGTGTCAGTGTTTTTGATGCATCCAGGGACTGAATGTAAACAACATGGTACAACTCTAGAAACTGCCATCATAAAATATTTTAAGAGGCAGAGTAGAGCAAAATAAAATAAAAATGTCTTTTTATGTGATATCTCAAAGTAATTCAGGATTTATGATACCTTAACCTTTAGAATCCAAAATATTAAGCTATGTTTCTTAGAGATAATAACTCGGTTGTCCCTCACTTATGTGTCTTAGATAAAAGCCTACTGCCACAGAATCCATGAATGCTCAAATACCCTTGCGGGCCTTTAGTAGTAAATCTTATGGAATAGCTTATGGCCAATGTAATGGCCCACAGTAGCCTGCGAATATCATGAATTCTAATAATACTTACATCAGTAGAAACATGAAGTAATGTCTCCATTGTAATTAAATGATGTATTTAGAGCAGTGCACTAAATGGTCCCCTAGTGTGTTGGTGATATATTCTAATAGTCTTCTCTTTACAGCCCCACACGGTAATATTCATGCTTTATTCTGGAGGGCTTTGCTTCTTACTGAACATTTGAATTGCAACATTAAGTGGTAAAGTGGATTACAGCAGACCTCCATGAATATGGATTCAGATCAAGAATCTAAGTGCTTAAAAAAATAAAATGTTACTATTTAAACAGAATGATTACGAAAACATTTTGATATGGAGGTATGTCATTAGTTCGGTTTGTTGTTGTTTTTTTTTTAACCACACATCCTGGACCCAGCTCAAATTTGCTGCAATTAAATACAGAGCAGGGGGAGATATCCAAGTTTAATGCACCTAAATAATTTGGACTGCAGTTGTGGTTATTTTTGGTTAAGGCATACATTCATTTTAATAATTATGTTCCTAATGTATTTTAAATGTAATTCTGAAAAGATTCAGACTACAGTACATTGTCAGCTCATAAGACTGCTACTGATTATAAAATTGTAAATGTTTCATATTTATAAAAGGAGTGTCTGCTGCTTCAGAGAGAGAAAATAATCTCTTTTCAGCTGATTAGGTAGCAACAAAAATGTTCATTTATGTATTTCTACTCTTTATTTTCCCAGTAAATCAGCCAATAATATAACAGCTGGAGGTACTAAGGGCCTGAGGCAAAGCTAAGGGCACTTCAATACATGCAGACATGGCCAGAAATTGTGGAATATTAGGAAGCATATTACAGTATATGTAAAACTATGGCTGACATCTCATTATGAAGCAATGTTTTATATTATTTGTAAAGAAAAGTTAATTTTAGCATTTGAAAAAAATCAGAATAAAACTATCTATATCAATAAGAAAATTTATTAGAAAGTTCATTTATTTAATGTATCTCAACATTTCCAATAATTGCTTGTGAAATACTGTTTCCTTGTGGCACTTATAGTAAACAAGCAACATTTTCAGAACACTGCTCAAAATAAATTCTCCAGGAATTCATGCATATGACGTATAGATTTTCATATGATTAAGCATTAGCTACCCATGCACAGCATTGCTTGTCTTTATTTAAGTCTGGCACTATTCTTGTTATGTAGTGCTTTCAGGAAAAAAACATTTGTGTAGGAAAATTCCTAAGGTTGGGGTTTTTTTTATTATTGTGTCTCGGGTTGGTTTGTTGGTTTTTTTTTTTGTCTGTCTCCTTCACTGCCAGTAACTAAACCAGCAGTGTAGTTTTCATGGCCCTCAGGTTTTAGAAGTGAATGTGCTCTGCGGTTAGAGAGACCTACAAAAGATCATGTATTTTGGCTTAGCATAGAGAAGAGTCATTCAGATGAAAACATGCCCAGATTGCCTGGCCATTTGCACAACCTATTTGGCTAGAGTTTTCCTTGGATGATATATTCATGGGCACCTGTCCTGGTTTGGCCAGGACAGGGTTAATTTGGTGCAGCCAGGCTATTCTATACCATGCTGACATCATGCATGAGGGCCAGTTCCAGTTCCACAGTGCGACTCACCTGCATGGACCTGTCTGCTCTGCACCCTTTTTGTCCACTGTATTGTTTATTTTTGTACATTGCTTTTTCTTACTGTTGTTATTGCTGTTGTTACTGCGATTGTTTCTTATGTGCCATTGTATTAAACTCTCCTTATCTCAACTCAGAAACGCATTTTAAAACTTTTTTATCCACGGGTGGGGGTGTGGGGGGAGGTGTTAGTGGCATCAGCCACGTGGCTCGGCTGCCAGCAGAGACTGAACCACCACAGCTTTACTAGACCACCACAACACCTTCACTTCAGATTTTGGAAAGACCAGCTTGAATTTAAACTTCCAGGAACGGATTATCCAAATCTAGACTTAGCCACTGTAGGGCAAGCTGCTGAATGAAGCAACTGTTATACATCAAAAATACTTTAACCTTTAGAAAATAATACCTTGATTTTCCAAAAAAGCATACATTTAGGAAAGCTGTAATCTTTCCCACTCTAGCCCTAAATTTTACCTATTCCTAGAAGTGATAATTTTTAAGGTTTAAAAGGATTTCTCTAATTTTCAAGTGCCTATGCCCTGGTACTTTCTGCCTACAGTAGAGGTGCTAAGATACGGTGTTCTCACAGTGTTCCTAGATGAATCCTAAGTTGCTGACAGCATAAGGATTTTTCTTTAAAAAGTAGGTCTTATGAACACTTCTCGTTTTTTCCTTTTCTTTTTTTCTTGTGAACAAGTCACTTTTGCAGCCATAGAAGGTCTAGAAAAGATTGAAAACTTGTCTTCTTAATGCAGATTATTGTGAACATCTTTAACAACTGCTTTTACTCTTCTAGTTTAAGATCTTGATCAGTTGGGTGCTGGAGCCCCCACAAGTCAGGAATAAATTTAATGCAAAGGCAGGTAAAGTAGAAAATGTGTCCTGCTCTGATGAGCATGCTTAGAAGGCGAGTTTGAGAGAGTGTTCGTTTTTTGGCTTACCAGAGCTCCAGGTACTTCACATCTGTCACTAGGAGAGCCCCTAGTCACTGGTGGGAGACTTAGGAAAGAAAGTATTGGTTCTGGATATACTTTGATTTTGTTAGAGCACTCTCAACTAGGCAAACTAGAGAAAGATAACTTTGATCAAAGCAGATAATTGGCTCTTTGGGTATTACCCTGAGGAAGGTGATTCAGGCTAGCTACAGACCAAACAATAAGTATTTAAAACTGTTTGGCCCAAGAGACTCTGTGTAAAGAGACTAAGGACAATTCCTTGGGCTGAACTGGAGACCATGGTCTGGGAAACAAACTCACAGGACAGGTCTAAATATCACATCTGATATCAAAAATCTTTCAAGCTCTAGAATCAGGATTTCTGGCAGAGGATAAATCTGACCATCAGCCAGATTATACTGGGGCAGGAACCCCAGTTATCTCTGTCTCCTGAGTATTTAGGAAAATAATTCAATATCTAGACATTGAATATCCCCAATGATACTCCTAGGGTAATTGCAATTAGGTGCTGCCAAAGGGAAGTTCATTTGTCTAGGAGATAAGGTATTTTATGGAGTTGGCCCAAGGCAGAGAAATTACATGTTAAATATATTTTAAAATACCTCATATTTTCCCATATTTCCTTCAAAATAAAAAGTATACCTATACCATCAATTTAATAGAATAAATTCAAATAGTTGCAAGTAAAATATAACAAAGAAAGGTAAAGATTAAAAAATAATCCCATTCTATTAAATGTTAATTCCTTTTTGAATGAGAGATGAGGAGAGAAAGAGAAGTACAACTATAACTATTTGCCACAGTAAAGAAGGAGAAAACAATCATCTTGGTGTTATTAAAATATAAAAATACTAATATTCATTAGGTGCTTTCCAAGCCCTATCTGACCAGCCAGCTAGAGGTCCTGATTAGATCTTAGCAACAGAGAATGAAACAAATGAGTTACTGCTTCTTGGTTTTGTCAATAGGTTAGCACACCGAACAGTTACTTCCTTGATCTCCATGCAATATTTAAAGGCATTCTTTTAAAGAATTTTTCTAGATCATATTCCCACATTTGCACAGTTCAGATAGTTCATTTTCCAATATTTCTGAGAAAAATAAAAGTATCACAAGGCAGGAGACTGTGTACAAGTGTAAAAAGAGGAAAAGAAAAAGCAAACCAGTCTTGAAGGAATAGCAAGTTCAATTACCAGCTGAACTGACATCTTATTGCAGAAGAACTACTGTGATAAAACAGCTAGAAAATTCCCACCTAAAGCCATAAAAAGTCTCTTTAATTTCAACTTCTCTTTTGAGAAATTTTATAATGCCATAATTTAGTCATTATATGTGAAACACAGCTGTGCCTTCAAGCTTAGGAATCAACCCTCAAGTCTGTGTGCTACAGCTGTTACAACCAGAATACATGCTTCACCTTCAGAAAAACTTCTAGAACAGCAGCGAATGCATTCTGGCTGAGATTTACATTTACTTACTTTTTATATTAATAATACTATTCTCGCCTTTGTTACCAGTGCCACCGATTCTGAGCACGGTGGGGAATGTATGGAAAGCAGTAAATGCTACAACAGTACTATTTCTTCCTCACTTTAATGTGATGACAGAGTTATCACAAAGCACAACTACTCCTGAATTACAAAAGCTTGACATACTTGATAATCCCAAAGAAGACCCCGCCCATGGGAGGGCAATTGGAACTAGATGATCTTTAAGGTCCCTTCCAACCCAAACCATCCTATGATTCCAAGACTGATGGAAGGAGGGATATTTTAGCAATCTCAGATGAGAAGACAGAAAAGGCTACTGAGATTTCTGTAGTGAAGGACAGGGGTGAATGGGGAGTGGGGAGGACAGTGGTTATGGGAGGGAATCTGAAGTCCACCTCGTGACAGAGCTGCAGTTTTATGGCACCCAGTTAGTGTTCAAAAGGCTGCTAAAATGCATTTTTTTAAAAATCATTTTCAAGATAGAACATTTCTGTCTGCTAATTCAATTTTTGTCAGTTTTCCTAGTTTTAAAAAATATTACTTTATGTCTTTATATTCTTACAGACACCAAGTATAGTTTCCAAATGGCTATTAATACATAAGTCATCTGAGCATAGATATTAGGGATACTATTAAGCCACACATTGACGTGTTTTAGAACAGTAAATAAGAAGTGGCTAGCCATTTATTAAAATGTCTGTTTAGCCTTGTGAACTCTCTGGATACTAATATATGAGGATTTAAAGAAGTCATATTTAAATTATACTAGGATTCTTCAAAACCACATTAGCATTAGTTAGTTATTATTTTGTAATTAGCCATATTCATCACAACAC
>JAVSBS010029683.1:41531-54031 GCA_033124195.1 Coracias cyanogaster
TATGGAAATATATTGACCTCAGAATGAAGAAAAAAATATTTTGTTTTATGAGTATCACAGCCTGGCAAGTTTACTTATATATCAATAGCTAGTGATTCAACTCAAAGCTAAGAAGCCAGAAACCCAGAAGCAGAAGTGATGTTTTGTACATCTAAGGGTACTCACTAGGAGCTAATGACATCTCCAGTACCCTGGTTCCCATTTCCTATGACCTGTCTACAGTTCTCCAGTTCTCTGTATCTTGGCTCTCTGTAATTGCATCTTGAGAAAGATTTTGCTGTATGCATTTGGCTAACCAAAATTTTATCTTACTGCTTTCCTCCTTAAGAAGCATTTCTTAGTACATGTTAATTAAAGAAAACCTCCAAAGGTAAAAACTTCAACAGAAACAAAGAAAAGCAAGAAGAAAAAGAACTGTCTCTAGATGCTGCAGCTTCTGACCATGGGCACTGCTGCCTCTGAAATCTCTGAAGGTACATAAAAGACCAAAAATAGTACAAAGGTTTACAAAAAAACACCATCTGTCACTGCTTCAAGATACACAGAATCCAAGTAATGACCGTATTACATTTTTAGGTAAACCCTAGGCTCAGCTCAAGGATTATGCTCAGATACAGCATTCATCTGCACTGTAAACACTAAGGATGAGAATTTTTATGAGGCCAGGAAGCCTTCTCCAGGGAGAGAACCAACTTCCTGCCTGTATGTGCACATTCCTCCTTACCATTTCACCATCTTTAGCCTCCAT
Source organism: Coracias cyanogaster (assembly GCA_033124195.1). Lineage (NCBI taxonomy): Eukaryota > Metazoa > Chordata > Aves > Coraciiformes > Coraciidae > Coracias > Coracias cyanogaster. The sequence goes on from JAVSBS010029683.1 coordinate 42,280, forward strand.
CATTATAATAATTCTGGGCCTAGGACACAGCAATTTTAGTAAATGATCAAGGTACACAGGGAGATTAAGATGAAGGTATTAAATGCAAAATGCTTATTATTTCTCATCAGTATGAAGTGGGCAGTTACAATTTTTCCTGAAACTGCTCTTGGTGCAGCTCAACTGTGCAGAGGCTCTTGTCAAAGTAAATTATAATTCAGCTTTTTGTTTCTGATCATTGCATGGCCTAATGTCTGTGCACCATGAAAAGAAGATGTTTCCCCTCTATTTTAAAAAAAATATTCCTATTTTTCTTACCTGTTGATATTTTGAAGCATGCCTCAAATATCTTCAAAGCAGAAGAACAGCAGTAAGAGCCAAATTCTCAAAAGTAAAAAGAAAAGGATAAGGAGGGTGGTTTCCTTATCTCAGTTTTTCCTGTGACCCTGAAACCTCAGAAGCTATTCTATATTTAATTCACAAGGTCTTGTGTACATATTAATAGTTATCAACCAATTAGTAACACTCCACCTTCTGCAGAACACATAAATAAAAAAAAAACCAGACTAGAAGATAAAACCAAGCCTGAAATTTTATCCTTATTCATTGAAAACACTTAGTCTTCCTGGCCTGATTTCTGCCAAGCAAATTGCTTTTGGCAATCCAAGGAATCATTTACTATATCAAAAATTATTTATATTTTCATTATTGCTTTTTGGAGCTTAATACAAAAACATTTCATAATACAAAAAGTTATACACTTTGTAAAGGATTCTAAAATGATGAAGAGCAATATCCAGTGAACCAGGAAAACCTTTCAAATGCAATGCCAAAGAAAGAGTAAAGGGTCTGTGTTCGATTTATTAGCTAAGTGGGATATCAAAACAAAGCTCTAAGTGAGATTTTCTATTAGTTCATGTATAAATTCTTATATTGTCACTGCACATATTCTACTTTTTTTTTAATTAAATGCTATCTAGGAAAAGATACTGAGAAAGACTAGTGTCTTACCAGGCTTACACGATACTCTGTTTTTCATGTCTGAACTAAGGTAAAGGCCCTGATTTAGCTTAGAAGTAGAAAAGGAAAGTAAAATGTTGCTATCACATCCTATAAGCTTTTAGACTTTTACTGACATGAAATTTTCTTGAGATGGCCCAGAGTGGAATACTGGTGGTGTGGAGTCAGGGTTCTGTTACATTGGTGAAAGGTGATGGGCAAATTATGGTATATAACTGTGTCATGTGTGATGGTTCTAACCAGTCCTATTAAATCTTTCCTTTGATAAACATCATAGTCACATTAAAACATGTGTGCTATGTGTGTATAGGTTCTTACATACATCTGTCTTACAGGTCATACCACAATTTATCAGATGTAATATCTCCAAACTCATAGCTTCTTTACAAATATTTACAATGTTGGAGATAGGTTGACTCAGTTCAGAAACACGTGGGCATGTGGGATACCCACATAATTACTAGTGTGTATTTTGCTACATGCCAATAATGGGTCAAGTAGTTCAGACATGTGATTATGACTCTGTGCCTCCTGTATATTTATCCCATGGTTCCCTTGTGCATCTGTTATTTATTTAAGTATTTTTTTTACTGTTAGCTTTAGAGATATTTATGCTGGTGAGCATCTTTTACATTAAAGGCCATACAGAGGAAAAATTAATGTAGCAAGAAATACTGGCACATTAGATAGTGCAACAAGGGACTGAAGCACATTTCATCAAGAGTAAAGTGTTGAACGTTGTATAAGGTATAAAAATAGAATGAGCTGGTAAGTCTGACTTTCTCATACTGTGTATTTCAATAAGCAATTTGTATACATACTCCATTAGGATGTAAGATCCTAACACTGCATTGAAGTCGCTAAACCAATTCATTTTTTCAATAACAAGGCAATTATTTCATGGCAAATGACTACGGATTTAAAGCATGAACCGATAACTATCTATATAAATATAGTAAAATGAGGCTTGCTTTACAATGATCTGTTATGATAAGATATTATGTATATTTGGATGAGCACTGGATAAGAGGAAAGGTCTCTCAAGTGCAGAGATCTTTATCTTTGAAATAAAAAGTTCAGCAATGCATCTAAATACAATCATTGCAAACCTTCATATACACTTTTAAAATTAATTTTGTTTTCATTTTTAAATATCCATTTTGTAGGTAATTTAATAAAATAGTTGAAATTTAGGGTATAAAACGCAGCATTGCTTAGTGTAGGATGAGGGGGCAGTTAAAGGTCGTTTCATTAGAGGTGAAAGACAGAAAAAAATTGCAGAAAAAGTATGTTGAAAATCTTTTTTCTGCCGTTTCAATTTCAATCTGACAGGGACTTGGCAGCTAACAGCAAAATCTGGGAAAGCCATGAACAAGGTTCAAAGCTGCTTTTTAAACGATAGCAAGCAGAATAAAGAAACGTGGAAAATAGACTCTTACTCTTCCCCCCCCACCCCCCCACCCCCCACCAACTAGATTAGGACAAACATAGCATACCAGGGAAGGATTTGAAGACTGAACAGTCCTGCACTTACCATTGATCAGTATTTTTAAAGTATTGTTTTCCTGAAAGAAACAAATGACACTATTACATATAACCAAACATTGTTTGCCTATCCAACAGTGAGAAAATGGGAACGCCTTTAAGTACTTTTGAACATATAGACGCTCATATACACAGAGACATGTCACAGAATAGACTGGTGCAGCTTAAGCTGTTGACCAGCAAAACTATGAATCAACACATTCCACAGCAGAAAATAAACAAGCAAATAACAGAAAAGAAAATGAGTCACAAGCCCTACTTTAAATCGACTACTTTGTTTTAATTTGTTAATGGTTCATAATATACTGCAAATGCACTGTAACACATTAATATTTCATTAAATAATTTTATTTTAGTACTACAAAGCATCTCAATAGCAGTAAGTTTAGCTTGAAGCAGGGGAAGCTGCTGACACACCACCAAGTTTCCAGCACTATCTTGGAAGTATTTCATTCTTTAAGTCTAGGAAAAAAAACATTTTGAACCCTGTGCATTCACACAGTTTTATCCCTTTTAGATTTGCCTGCATAGCTGCTATCTCAGAGAGATGTATTTGTTTCTCCTTAGAGACTTATTCATAGAACAAAGATTACAGCAGCACCTCAGCTTTAGCATAGCTCTTAGAGTTCTATGGCCCTGTCCAGACAAAGCAGATAAATAGAGGAGGCCAAACTACAGGGTCAGTTAAGTAGGTGATGGAGAGGGACAGTGGTTTGATGGGGCTAAGTACTTGATTGCAGTCATTTTAGACATTGATCATTAATTAAGTTCCAAATGTGTTCAATAACTCAGCTATTCCTGAGTTTATTTTTATATTGCAAAGGAGGATGGGGCCTTCCTATGATGAAAATGATCAAGATCACAACCATATGCTTTATATATCTCATATTTCAAAAAATTCACAGCCTGGGAAACCAAGGAAGTTCATACAAAATAAAGATCTAGCAGAACCAAACTGAAAGCTAGGCTTTCTTAAGGCAGGCTCTGAAAGGAGCTGTGGCTACTCTACATGGAGCATCGCAAAAGCATCAGCCGCACTGTGTACAGTGTGGAGCCGCGTGTGGAGTACAAAACAGATGCATCCCCCGTGAAACCAGTTTGTGAGATGAACAACAAAATGTGTTAACATTGAAGAATATATTAAAAACCTTTACAACCTGCTAAAGTCACTGCGTACAAAATTGAAATACTTGGTGATTGCCAAGGACTATCCTTGGGGTATTTTGGACAAATGAAACCTTTGTCTATAGCTTTAGAACTAGTTACAGTGAAGAATAGGCCGCTTAAAATAGTCACCAATACTTTAAATTATTTTGATGTCTATTAATAAAAACTATTCAGAAACAACTCATTATTTACTTGAGTCATCTGATAATTTTACAACTAAACTTCTTAAACCATTTCACAACGAAACCACTTCCCAAAGACATAAAAAAAAAGAGAGCTTAAGATGTGAATATGAATATTACTGGGGTTTTTTCTGTTTCTTTACAGAATGGTTGTACCACAAAGCTATTACTGTATGTCTACTACTGATTCCAGTAGTATCATTCGTTTAATAAGAAAGTTCCTTTAATACTGATCTGAATTACTTGCTGAAAGGAGCTCTTCAAAAATGATTTATTTTATGATGGATAATACCAAAACATTGAAGAAGTCTGAATTAGTTTTCCAGATGGCTCTTGTTTAGTATATACCCTTTGAAACTACTTCCTACCAGGCAAAGGCAAAACCAGGCAACTTGAAATTCGTCAAGGAGTCAGTCCAAAACCTTTTGACCAGAATCCATCTGCACTAATGTCTTATTAGAAAAGAAAATGTTGCTACTAAAGCCAGTATTTCTATTACTTGCAATTCGTAAGAATACTGCAAAGTGGATTCTACAGGATACTGTTTGTCTTCAGGCCATCTATCTACCATTCATGGGCTATTGCTGTTCAGCAGCTAGCTGGAGTTGCTGTGAGATGGGTGGGGGAGCTGCTAACAGGGTGTTTTCAGGGAAAGGGTCCCAACTCTGCATTCACCGTCAGCTCTTTGCGTATCCTCACAGGTTTATTTGACATTTGCTGTGTCAGTAGTGACCACTGACCAAGTTATCTAATTAGCTCCCGGTGGCGGGCAACGGAAAGGCATCCAGAACTTTGTAAGAAATTAAGAGAGGAGAATCTACCATTTTGCTTTGCAGCATTAAAAATGCATGCCTCGTTTCCAATGAATTTATCTCACTGCTTCTTCTGAATACAAGTTCTTAAGTTGCCTTCCTCAGACAGACTGGCAAGTCCTTTGGCACTCGGCATCTCTCACTTTGTAAAGTATGTATACACTTTCCACACAGATTCTTCTTTTCATAAGTGCAGTTTTGCAATATAAGATATTTTCTTCATCACCCAAATAATTTTTATGACCCTTTCTTGAACCTTTTCCAATTTTCAACATCTTAAAAGAATGAACAGTAGATGTAGAGAAAGCGTTCTGACATACTACTCTCATTCACAATATCCAAAGATTACGCTATCCCCCATTGCCACAGTATCGGTTGAGATCTCAGGTTTAATTGCTTATCCACTATGACTTTAAATACTTTCCACTTACCCTTTATGCTCTAAATACACCCTCATGCTGTAAATATGAGTTTGTTTCTAGATATATATATGAACATGAATTTGGTTCTGCTAAACCATATTTTGTTTGAATAGGTTCAGGTGATAAAACTTAACTATGGACAATTATATAACTGACAACTTTGTGATAGGTACACATTTTTATGATACCAATTTTATATTTACTTCCACCTCTATAATCGTAACTGTGTAGTAAGGTGTACAAATGCTGAATAATTCCATCCCAAATCAGGATTTTTTTGTCAAAATTGGCAACTGCTATTGTAAGTATTTAAATCTACGTTATTATGCATATGTTGTGTTATCTTATCTTTCAACTATATTGGAATTATATAGGCAGAATTACAAATGAAATGTGCTCGTTCCTGAAACACTTAATGCTAATTTTTTTCAGAAGAATTTCATTGGTTAATCAAGAGGCTGCAATTTTCACAGACAGAACAATCTGATAATCAGTTATAGTTTTATAACTAGCTCATTAAAGGCAAGATATTTTAAACAGTAAATGGTGTCATAATAGCAAAAAATGTACATACTCTTCATAGGTGCCAAGATCCTGAGGTGAACTCTAAATTACCTCTACTATTTTACTAGCAGCTTGGCTATTATAATTTCTTTAGGAAAAATAAAATCCTTTATTTCACAAAGTTATCACAAAAATGAATATGCGTTCACTGATTAAAATCAAACCATTTAATGGGTAGATGCCATAAAGGTACTAAAATATATTATTAAGATGACAAAATAGGTCTTCAGTTTCTGGCACTCACACATGGTCCTAGAGGGGATTCAGTATTACCAAAATTTATTTGGATCTCCTTGGTCATCCTTTCAGTTTGTCTGATATCACCCACTTTGAACTACCAAGGTCAGAACTAAGAAGTGAAGACAACCTAGGAACATGGCAATAACAGTCCTGTGGATGCTGGTTTTGATATTTCAGAAACAACCTTCACAAAAAGGTTGTTTGCTTTGCATTTATCTTGGAAAAATCTTCAGCTATGCTGGAGCAGAACCTAATGTTGAGAAAAAGTGTAAGTGTTGATGTAGTTTCAATTGGACTGTAATGGCAGATTAAGAGCTGATATGCAGAGGCCCAGTGTCTGGGTACTTGACACCCCTGAATTCAGGTGAAAGGCACTGGTATCCTTAATGGCTTTGTCTGCACCACCAGCCCTGACTAGTAGCAAGTTTGCTGGGCATCATGCAAGGATGACAATGAACAAGCATGACCTTGCAGTGGCAGTGAAAAGGCTTTGGAGATAGTTGCTGTACAATGCTTTAAAGTACAGAAGCTCATCTACTGTCATCAAGGATGCATACATAGCTTAAAGATCTGTTCTGCCCAACTAAGAATATGATCCAGAGTTTGTAAGCTTGTAAGTTTTGCAAAAAATTTTATATGAACATACTCTTAAAGACGTTTATTGTAAAACCCACTAACATGTTCCTAAATTAGTTGTGTAGTTTATGCAGAATAATCCTATACTGAGATAATGTAACATTTGTTTCTGGTGAACCATATAATTTATTTTCACAAACTCACACTACAAAACTGTTTATAGTGTATTAAGATGTTTCACTCTTATCATATACAACCACCAAATGGAGAAAGGGAGCTAATGTAGCTGTCGACTGTCAACAATCTCTGTACATCCCAGGATAAATGAATCCCCTGGGAGAAATTCTGCTGAATTCACTAACAGATAAATTTGGGCTCTGAGTTCAGCTGTAGTTTTCCGGGGCAGAGAACCCCTGGGTTTTTTATTTTATTCTCTCACATGTGATAACAATCGCAAAAGAACCCTGATCTCTGATGTTCTTAAATGTGGATTCTAACACCTGCATGATCCATATACAATCATAGCACATGCATAACACATTTAAACACATTTGTCTTTTAGTGGAAAAATATGTAGCATCTGTATTACACATACATCATATGTATTCATCTGCACTACATATCAGAGTGGAGGGAGTTTTAATCCACATATTAAAGAATTTCTTCCTGTTGCTATGTATTCTTTTAAGTTTACTACTCATTTCTATTGAATGAACCAAGGAAAGGAAAAAAAATTGAGACGTGGCTTTAGTTTGCTTCAGTATGCCATGGTTCAGCTTATGGTGCTTTACTGCACCTCTCAAACCACACTAGTACTAGATATCTCCCCGTGGAAAGTAGCAATTACCTTCAATCTCTCTGATCTGAAGTAATCCCTGCTACATGTGCAGCTCATTGTGAGTGATGAGGGCCTACTGTTTGCCGAGTCTAAAACCAAATGATCTTTCACAAGCAAAATTTAAACTTGAAATAGGATTCTCTGGCTCTTGATTCCTACCCTATTTTTTCCGTGTACTTTATATATTTCCAAATAAGGTTGAGGCTGGCTACAGATGGTGCTGGTGCGTAATGAGACGGGCTCAGAAGCTGCTCCAGTTCCCAGGGGAGGGTTCTGTAATGGAACTAACTATGTATTGTCCACCTTATATACTAGATTTGATTTTGGACTATTTGCCCAACTGTGTTTGTTTATTGCTTAGCACTGGAGGGCTTCCATTAACTGTGGGTTGATTGAACACAGACTATGGAGTTAGGAGGAATGGAGCAGTTTTTTCTTCTGAATGCTGATATAATCCCTTTTCTTTAACTGACAGTTTAGCCCCTTCATGAGTAGAAACTGTTACAAATTGTCTGGCATCTGCCCGATGCTAGCGAAAGACAAGGTTTTTTGACCCTTTGAACAAGCTCCACCTGATTTACTGAAAACAGATTCTTCCAAAGTTTGTAAGAATACAAAAACTTCACCTGGTAAGACAGGTGAACAACTCTCACACAAGAGAGTGGAAATTGCCATCTTTGATACAGGGAGAGATTAGTATGGCAGATCCCAGACATTTTATTCAAATAGCATAGCCATGTATTTTCATAATTCTGTGACAAAAACTTCAACTGAACAAATCTGTTACCGATAACCAGATGCAAGTTGAAGTTTTAAGATTTTTTTAATAACAAAAACTTTAATTGTTTTAGTGAAGCAACTCGTCAAGAAACTAAATTAAGAATAAATAAATTGCCATCATAATAACCATGGCTGAATTATTTATAACTACATTTAAACACGCAGGTCCAGGAGAGGTTTCTGTTTTCTTGTCCAGTTTGATCCTGCTGAAAATAGCCATCATGGCTATGGCTTTTAATATCCAACACATGTATATCTCCCTCTAAGAAATAGCATGAGAACTGAATGCAGATAAACAGTGCTGTTTGACCAGCAAAGTACATAAGTTTAGTTCAGCTACAAAATTTCAAAATTAAAAAAAAAATGCTATTACCATTTTGGTTTCATCTAGGAAAGAAAATGAGAAATCAGAATCCCAAGAGGCGGCTTCCAAATGAGGGAAGAAAAATTGTATTTTAATATGCAAATATCCACCTCTTTAGCATACTGACAAAAAAAAAGAATCGAGGTGTCAAACATGGCAGTAACTATTGAACTTCTTCTCATTAGCTTTTATTGTATAGGTGCTATTTAACCTCCTAAACTATTGGTTGAATGTTAAAATAAAATTATAAGATCCAGGGAGAAGATAAATTGAGAAATTACTTACTTATATTTATCTACTATATACAATGCATGGAGATTATTTTATAGAAATACATTTAAATGTAGATACGTATAAACACATGTATGCCTTAGGTACTACACTTCTTAGTATTTATAATAAAGCACATGAAGCTATATTCAGGGATCACACTGAGGAGGGGGGAATACTGATATTTTTCTAGTTTTTACCCACATCAAATCTACTCACAGTACACTGGGAACATGTACAAAATACGATCACAGATGCTGTCTGCATATTTTGAGGCCCCTCTCAGATAATTCAGTATGATCCACTGGGCCTTTGAGCTTTGTTTCCTGGTGAGTTTCAGATGGTTTCTGCTCACTCTGCTGAGCTTAGCTCCTCCTTCACAATGTAGAGATGGGGTTGTTCCAATCACATCAGAAGTTGTATCATTTCAGAGTGCCATACCCTCTCTGACTTAGGACAAGCTATGTTAGGAAGATCATTATTTGGTGTGCCCAGCCTTGATACAGGGATGACTACATGCAGGAATGGACAGGGAACAGATCTCAGCAATGGCACAAGTACAGGGACATGGTATTTGAGTGTCCTTGTTTCGGCTGGGATGGAGATAATTTTCTTCCTTAGTAGCTGGTACAGTGCTGTGTTTTGGATTCAGGATTGGAATAACATTGATAACACACTGAAGTTTTAGTTGTTGGTAAGTAGCACTTATCTTAAGTCAAGGACTTTTCTGTTCCCCTTAGTCTACCAGTGAGCAGGTCCACCAGAAGCTGGGATGCAGCATAGCAAGGACAGCCAAGCTGAACTAGCCAAAGGGATATTCCATACCATAGGACATCACACTCAGTATATAAACTGAGGAGAATTGGCCAGGAGGGGTGGATTGCTACTCAGGGACTGGATAGTCATTGATCAGCAGGTGGTGAGCAGTTGCATTTTGTATCACCTTACTTTCTTGGGTTTTATTTCTCTCTCTTTTTTGTTATCTTCCCTTTAACCATCATTATCATCATTATTATTATAATTATATTTTATTTTCAATTATTAAACTTTTATATTCTCAACCCACAAGTTTTACTTTTTACCTGATTCTCATCCCTGCATGGTGCTTAGTTGCCAGCTGGTGTTAAACCATTAGATTGAGTTATATGTAGAATATGTGTCTTAGCAGTATAGATCTGGCCTGCCCAGCAGGATTTAAACCACTTTAGATAAGAGGATACAACCCATAGTATAGGCATAAACACATGTCAATGCAGCTTCTCTACCAGCTTAGCTCTTCCAAGGCCACAAGCCAAGAAAATACTCTTCCAGCCACCTCTCTGCAGGTATGCTGACACAGCGAAGAAGCCACTACAAAGTTTACCATGCCATTGGGAACAGTGCCCATCCTGTGGCAAGGAGGCAGGAGACAGGATATAATGTCCTACAGCATCACTATCCACATCTGCTTTTACGATGTTTCAAGTATGAAAAAAGAAAGCTTGCAAACAAAGCAAAAGGCAGCCAACAGCAAAGATAAAGTCTCTGCTTAAAAATAAGTTTTGTAATGAAAGTTCATAATTCTCTAATGAACTGAAGAGGTCACTTGACTTCAAATATTTTTTGTTTTTTCTTTCACTCTGAAATAGTTTTCTATTCTTTCATGTTTTACATGACTGCACAGCACAGTGTATGGTCACAGAGAACTCTAATTTCTTCTTGTTTCCAGCAATAATAGCTTTGGAGAATTCAATCACAACTGGAAATTCAGAAAGCTAGTCCCAGGCTATTAAAAGAGGGTGTTATACTTAAAAGCATTTGCCATAAAGGTAAAGTCACACATTCCCTTTCTATACAACATAGTAAGACAACACTGCACGAATACCAATGTTGCTGAATACTCATTCACTTAGCGAATTATTTACTATCAGGCAAGTGCCTCACTTTTTGAAGTTTTTTTGTAGTGCGATATCTTCAGAACTTTCACAGCCTTAACAAATATTAAAGCACTTCTTAGACTTAATGTCATTTTGCAGAGAGGATAACCAGGACACGTAGGAGTAGGTTCACAAAGAGAAGCTTACATGCTTCCTTACCTAACTTGCCAGATACCAACTGCATCTCTGTTGCTCTCAGAACCAAAGACTTCACTGGATGTACAATATTAATTAAGATACTTGTCATCTTTTTCACACCCAAGATAACAAAAATCACAGAATAGGTGGTCATCTATATACCTTGCTTTAAGATATGACAATTTTTGACTAGAAACCCTTAAACTCAGGTCTTTTCCAACCAACTGCCATTACAAATAAAGTCAGACATATTTTCTCTCTAAAACAGTCTGTCTTAATCAGGGCTGTTTCATAAAAAAGGAGATCAGCTTCAGAAAGGAGGACTGGAGCAACCTTGTAGTCATTTGGTAGCTTTTGTTTGCATTGAACAGAGTGGCTTTGAAAGACTCACTGAGCCACCTCACTCAAGTCAGGTTTTTAAATCTTTGGTATTTCCTACTTCTCAGCTTGGAAAAATGCCTTCTCCCCATGCTGGAGTTCCTCCCAGCACCTCCTCCATTTGGCACCCTTCACCCCATCCACAGCATGGGAGAGCTTTAGGATCCACACTGAGTCCAAAGAGGCTTTGACCACTGTTTCCCAGCTTAGCCTTAGGGGGAAAGCACCAGGTAATGGAAAATATTTCACTTGAAACTACTTTGCCAGGCATTAGAAGCTGTATTTCAAGACCACATACTAAAAGAAATAGCATTTTGACCTCCTGATTCTGAAATCATAACAACGTAGTGAGTAAAATTAGGAGTTCGGCTATGTTTTCTGAATGACTTTTGCCAGCAGATTTTTAACAACACGTCCATTTAAATGTTCCTTTACTGGAGTTTTTGGAATAACCAGCAGTCATAGACAGATTGGTCTTGCATGAACTGAATGAAGTATTTCCATTTTAAAGTCTTTTCTGCTTACTTTTAGGTTTTGTTGATGTGACTTTGTGTCTCTCTG
>JAVSBS010029683.1:59031-63648 GCA_033124195.1 Coracias cyanogaster
ACTCAACACCTTAAAGCAAAAATGCTGCTCTTTGTGGATCTCCTATGAGTTCAGAGCAGAGGACTGCCTCATGGGCGAATTTGTGTGAAGACAAATTTTGCCCCAAACCTAGTCATAAAATCAATTTACTTCCAAAACCGTTTGGGTGTAGGATGAACAGCAAGCACTCCAAGTGACTGTTTCCACAAGCCACAATGTACCGACCAGAACTTCATGGACTACAGAAGTGCAGGTACCCCACCTGCATGTTGGTTTCAGCAGGGTCATCACAGCACAGCGACAGTCTAATCATATTTTCTTTAGTTTTAAGAGCCAGCAAGACAGTAACGAATCTCCTTAAGTGTATGTTTATCTGTTAAAATATTACATTAACTAAAAGAATACATTTACCTTTTATGTTTTGTGTGCGTTTCCTAAAATGCCTTTGGTGTACCACTACTCACTGAAGTATTTCAAAACACTTTGGCCATTTCAAAGTGCTACAAAACTTTATAAGTAAGCCTGTCGCAAATGTTGTATCTGAGAAATATAAGTGGTATGAGCAATTCTTTGTCTATTCTATTCTATGTTCTTATATTCAATTTATTCTGACGATATATAGTCCTTGCTGTTAAAAATTGTTTGGCTAATTTGAATGTGTTTGGCCATAACTGATGACCTTTCAGCCCTGTGACAGCTTTCACTTGATCAAAGGAATCTGATGCACTCACTATTTTCCTTCCAGAAGATGAAACCTGTGTTCTCTAAACAGATCAAACTTTAGCTAAACCGATCAAACTTTGTGCTTCTCAAAGAACAATTTTTCTCCAGCGTTCAAGCAATTTCTATTAGCTCCTTTCAGAAAGGGAAACCACATGTGCTATTCAAACAATGGTCTCACCAATGTGCTATGAAACAGCAGTTACATCCCTGTCCTACTCGAAAGCATTCAACTTTCCTGTTACAGCATCATAATGGGACTTTGTATGGAGATGTTTACCTCTTACTACTTTCTCAGTGGGTTTTTTTTGTGGCCCTGGCTTTCGAGATATAGTCCCGCATCCTGCATTCAGAAAATAACAGGTCTTGTTTACCTACTAATTATATGACTTCAGCTCTTTGATTTATTTCTTCTTCCTCACTTTCCCAGGTTTTGTATTTGTCACAGCTTTTATTTCATATTTTATTTTAGATTCTTGATAAAAAAAATTAAATGCATTTGGATGAAGTCTTGTAAAATTCCACTAAAAAAGAAATTCCCTAATTATAGTTAACATAGGCAATGTCCTGGTTGCTGGCTGACAGTACAGAGAGTGATTTTTAATCAGAATACCATTGGGTATCAAGTCATGTGATTCTGAATGCTTGAAAAGTACAACCATGCAGTTGCATGGAGAACTACATTTCTAATCAAAGCCAATAATATAATCAGGATTATTTTACTCTACTTTCATAAGACTTGTTGACTAGTTTTGATAGCAAATGTTGTTCTCCTTCATGCTCTGAGAAGAAGCCTACATTTTAACTCTTCTTTTACTTGGACTAATCCTCAGTTAACCAGTCTTCTCTTAGCCATATGTTGGGGGTTAGGTTTTCTTTCCTTTTGTTCCTTTTTATGTATAGATTTTTTTTCCCATAAATTGCTAGAATCTGGGAGTTTATCTTGGAGGGACAGAGATATCTCGAGATTTGTGCTGGTAAAAGGAGGGGGCGGAGTCAGCTGCTGGCTCTCTCTTGCTCAGGGCTTCGCAGGAGGATGGTTGCTGCTTTTGTTGCTGCTGCTGGCCTTCTTCCCCTCCTCCCCTCGCCCGGAGCTGTTTTATTCTGCCGCGGGGTGAGCCTCTGCTGGTGAGAGCAGTCACTTAACTGGGACCTTATTAACATCTACCTGATTTAAAGGAGGATCTGTTTCCATCTGCCCGGGACCCTGAGTTTCACTGCTCCCTGCCCTGTTGGGAGCCGGGGCTGCCGCTGCCCATCCCCTGCCTGTCTTTCGGCACTGCTCTGCCTCGCACCCCCTGCCTGCCGAGGCGTCCTGCCGTCCCAGCTTGCTGCTCCCGAGAGTCCTGCTGGGGCACTGGGCTCGACTGCCCCGGGGGGGGCTGTGAAGCCGAGCCTCTCCTCCTTCCCTTCCCACGTGCTGCCGGAGCCGCGCGGCCACAGCGCCCCCTGCAGCCGCGGGGGAACCATCGCACACACTCTGCTGGCCGGGAACCTCCAGCGCCCCCTGCCGGCTGAGGCCATCACTACACCCAAGGGAAAGCGCCCACAGGCCAGAGGGCTGTGACCGGTTTTCTGGTCCTGTTTTTGCAGTTAATGTTGTTAGTTGTTGTTCGTTTTCTTTAATATACATACTAGTAAAGAACAGTTATTCCTATTCCCATATCTTTGCCTGAGAGCCCTTTGATTTCAAAATTACATTAATTCGGAGGGAAAGGGCTTACATTTCCCACTCCAAGGGAGGTTCCTGCCTTCCCTAGAAGACACCTGTCCTTCAAACCACGACACCATATTATCTCATTGACCACATGTGCATCAGCTGCTGGTTTTTATGGGGACTTTGTGAATACCCACGTCCTTTCCCCACAAACTCTAAAGCATGAGACCTGTTAACACTTGGAATTTACTCTCATTTCAGATAGGCATAGTAATATTTCCCTCCCTTACAGGTCAAGAGTGGTCACTTTACAAAGTATTTGGGGGATGACTGAAAGGTATTTTATACCCAAAAATATTATTGTAGAGAAGAGTCATGTAAGAAGAAAAAAGCCTAAAAAACCCCGAAGTTATTCTTGTTACCTACAGCATAGGCAATGCCATAATGAAGGAAATAGAGTATAAAACAAAAACATTTAAGAGCTAGTTTTTCTAGAAGGAGTATTCTCTACTGTCTTTAATTAAATTATTAAGTTTGAAAAGTTATTTACTTTTCATGCAACGTCTGCTTACCATGCAGGCCTTCTCCTAGTCATCTCAATTTTAATTACTTTATTGCTTTCATGAGAGAAGAATCTATATCCAATTTTTTTCATATAGGAAAGAAAAAAATATTCTATGTTTCAGTCTCGACAGTTTATATTTGTAGTTAGAAGGAGAGCAGTCAAGGTCAAACAGGTGGCTCTGCATCCACTGCATTAAAAAAATGCCCCTGGACCTATAGGTAGCAATTTCTTAATAATTATAACAACCCGAGGATAGCTAGTCTTGGAACACAAAACACTGAAGCCTCAAACTAGAGCTCTCTCAAGTCAGCAAACTAAGCCCCTTCATTTGCTCAGCTTGTTGAGAAATCTTCATGCTCCCCAGGGACATGGAGCCATCCATCCAGTCTTTCTTCACCCAGGTCACAATTAGAAGAGATACATATTTTTTAATAGAAGTTATGCATGCTACTATTCCGAGCTATGAGTATCAATCATAGCATTTTGACATCCTTGAAAAAATTATTAAAAAGAGGTGAGACTTAAGCTACAGTAGGAGTGAAATATAAATAATGCTTACGATAAGGTAACAGAACAGTTTTGCATGTACTTGAATTAGTATATGCAGCATGTTCTCCCATATAAATCTTTTTTTTGACAAAACCAAAAATTAGATATCTTATATACTGCACATAATTCATATCTGTGGCATTAAAAAGATAATAGATAACTTGTTGTGGTTCTATTTGGGTCAATACATGCATGTGTCTCTGTGCTTATATAAAACATATAAAGTAACCTTTTGGAAACTAAAGTTACTCAGAAATAATTAAATATTATGAAATCAGGATTAACATGTAGATACATTTGTTTCATTTTTCCTATATACAACACTTTCATCAGCCTGGGAAGTAAGGAATCCTGTATCCATTTGATATTTCTGAGGCACTTCCTTGATATTATACTGTCCCTAAAAATTTAAAACACTTTTAAATCTTTAACTTCTGATTTGATACTGCTGGATTTTAATACATAACTCCGTATGCAGCAACTTACACCTTACACATCTCCATACAGATTAGGTTGCTGTTTGTGACAGAAGCAGTAGACCGATGACATGCAAGATGAGCCATACTACCAGAGTCCTCAGACAGGACTGCAGTCTGCAGAACTGCATTCAGTCACCTCAGACTCACATGGCGTGAAGAAAAATTGTGGGACTGAACCCCTTATAGTTTTGAAATTAACCCAGCTCATCAAGGACTTAAATCTGGTATGACACGATGCCTTCTTTCATCCAAGAAAGTATCCTGCAATAGTTCAAATCTGATCTGATGGTAAGGTCAAACCCTACTTTTTTCACACATGCAGGTTTAGTATCATAATTCAGTGTTAACACACTGGCTGAAAATACCATTACTACATTGTCAAAAGATGCCACCTTCTTGGAACTGAGTCAAACTACAGCTTTTCTCCTCCAGATCTTGGTACACAGCCCCAGTTTTGGATACCTTCTCAGATATTGGAAGGGCTCTTTAGAATGTGAATTTTAGTGCCTGCTGAGGCTGGTTCCCTAAATGCTCATCTCCTCAACTTAAACTCTCACACTGCTGTGACATTTCACCTGCCTCAGTGCTCAGGAATTCTGTTTGAGAAAACATGACAAGAAAACACGGAACATAAGCTCAGCTTTCTTATAAAGCATCTAAAAGAAAAC
>JAVSBS010029684.1:0-46541 GCA_033124195.1 Coracias cyanogaster
TATCAACACCCTTCTAGCTCCCAGCACAAAAACACTGCAGCTGTGGGGAAAACCAGCTCAGCCAGACCCACTACAATGTCTCATGAGCATCATGAGTGAGGCTCACTAGTTAATGATGGGAATGAAACTCTGTGGAGGTATCTCTCTCTCTCCCTCCAATGACAATGGAAACAGTCTAGATACCATTTCAGATGTATTATGTTTAAACAGCTTAAACAAAACAAGACTATGAAGTTTGTGAATCACAGTCACCCAGATGTTATCATTAATGAGCTATATTTCTAAACCACATGAAGACCATTCTGTCTTCCCACCTCTGGAATCAGTAGGAATGTTATTCTGATTTCAATTGAGCTAATGGGAAACTAGTCTAATTAAAAGCAAAAAACCTGAACCCTTTGCCTTCCCTTTTTTCATTTGGTGTTGGGTTTATAGCTGGAAAACAGTAATCAAATACAAAGTTCAGCACCAGTTTCTAGCCAGTAAGGCATCTACAGTGTAGGTACCTATGTGTGAGTTGGTGTTTAAGCTCTTGTTACAGTCAGTGGACAACAGATTAATACACCTTAAACAAGACTAACACTGGTATCAGGTGAATATCTGAGATACCTAATTGTCCAGTAGGGATAATGGGAAGATTCCGTTGCCTAAATATTGATGACATATTAGGTATATCCAGCTACTGCTTTAAAAATGGTCAGAACTCCCAGAAGTCCTAGATGTCTTTGATACCTCAAAATACCTCATATGGCAGCAGGTGACACATTTCGCTAAAGAACTTCCACACCACTGACTTGGGCACCATTGGCTATGCTGGAAACTTAGGCACATATTGACACCCATATGCAGACACCTGAACTTCAATGCCTGTAAATTGGAACAGAAGTGCAACTCATTTTATATGCATAATAATATGTTGTACCATTAAAACCTGAATTCACCTTTATTTCACTGCTGCCTTTAGCCTCCCAGTGTTTCTCTTCTATGCTTGCTTCTTAATTGATGCCACCCATAACTTTTCAGGAGGATGTGAGTCAGGTCTCTGCTCCCAAGGACATGACTGCTGGCAGGCTAATTTGTCAGGGAGGGGCTGGTGGAGACAATCAAGCAAATCCAACTCTATAATTTGTAAACTCCGAGGGCTGGCTGGGATAGATTTATAGACCTCAATGTTCAGGCCAGAACAGACCAGAGAGAAGATCATCAGAAAGCATTATACATATTATGTCTCCAGGCAAGAATGTTGAAACAAACAACTAAGGGAACTCACAGAAACTTTGCCCCCCACCCCAAGCCTGTTTCAGAGTATAGAATGCTTCAGATGTTAAAAATGTGTTTCCTTCTTGTCACTGTGATAATATTAGCTTTAGGTTGATTCCTGCTGCTGCATGACAGCTGGTGCAGAGATCAGATGAAATGCACAGAACTTGAGTTTGTCATAGAAGTTTCAGCTAACCAATCACTCATCTTGCTATAAAATCTAACCCGGTCATCTCCCGTGTGATATCTGCCCACTGGAATGTTAAAGCCACTACAACAGCATCTTGGCTAGCTGCATCCATCAATAAAAATGGATTCCACACAAAAAGGCATCAATTAAAATTATGAAACTACAAGAAAGCAGTCACTTTTAATGCATCATTTATCACAACAACCTGGTGTTCTTTTCTTCTACAATTTTTAGCACTTCCATTGCCATAACAACTGGATTCAGCCTTTTACACAGTATGGGCCAAATCCTGCCCTTGGTGGCACAGATGTAAATTCAGAATAACTTTGCTGAAATGCCTGGAAAAACAGTAATGTAAACGCAGCATAACAGGGGCAGAATGAGACCCACTATCTCCTTTGTGTAATCATTTTCTTCTTCTCCTTCACCTTGTCAGGAAGACAAGTTGCTTTTCTCTTCTACTTTAAGTAAGCTCATAATGTAGTGGAATAATCAGACATAATGACAGGTTAAAACACAAAGGAGTGTTCCATCCTAAACACCATATTAACTTAAAATTTAAATTTATATTTTAACAGTTATATACAATGCCCAAGGAAAGAGCAAGTTTGAGACAGGAATGCATTCTCTCTATTCAGAGGCTACATCTAAATCAGATAATATAAAGAATATCTTGCCTAATAAGGAGACATAACAAAGTGTAAATTCAGAGTTCTTTGGCTAAAGTAAAGATACAGTCTCACAGAAAGAAATGCATGGAAGGCTCCTGGGTCTCATTACCTAAAGCAAGACATAATGCAGACAAACTCTGTCTATTTGCATGGAACTTATTTCAAAGACATAATGGTAAGAGATTCTTAGACTTCCCACTCTTCCCAAGGAAATCAGCAGGAATTTGCTGCCACATCAAGGTCTATGTATGGATCACTACACCTAAAGAAAGCAGAGTCCAGGGGGGAAAGTGAGGATATACTCTGTCTGAATTGTTCTACAGAAGTGTTTTCCAGACTGATAACCAAATAACATTCAAATTAATTATAATAGAAATCAGTTGAACAAGTGCTTTGGAACTTGGTAAAGCTAAATCTGGTAGAGTCATACTTTAACGATAGTTTTAAGCTTCGTTGCTGTTACAAAACCAAATGAAGCCACCAGGCAAGTTGTGTAGGTTAGCTGGAAAGAGGGATATGCAGGGTATAAAAGGCAAGGAATTCTTTACATGCAGTCTGTACACTCAACCATCCTGCAAAATTCTATACAGTAGACATAAATTTCCTCTATTATATTCAAAAAGTACAGAGCTGCCATCTTTGGCAATAGCATTTCACATTTTAAGGCTTTCTCTGGATGAAACGATAACCAAAGATCTACAAAACCTAGCAGCAAGGAGGTGACTTGCTACATTCAGAACAATCTAGAATAATGCAATTTTAGAAATTAATCTTGCAAGCAAACCTAGTACCAAGCATTACTAGTGCTCAGATGTGCTGAAGATTGATGCATCAACATTGCATTGAGGCAGTGTAAGACCCTCAAAAAAATAATTAGCAAGGTTTGTTACCCAATGAAAATGCAAGATTGTAAAGTAAAAATTGTGCCTGGCCAGGACATAAAGAGGTCAATTACTTTGTCTATCTGCACAAAGACAAGCTCATCTGTAACATCATTGCAGAAATCTTTTTATTAAGCTTCCATTTACCAACCTTCAGCCAAAGAGGCTTCAGGATTTCCAGCCACTCAATTTCAGCAGCTTGTTATCTTTATCATTAGAAGGCTCTACAGTGCATTTGAGGGTGTGATTTCAGCATAGATAGGTATTACTGCATTATCTTTATTGCAAGCTCAGTCATTAAGACCAGTGAAATCATAGAACACAGGCTGCCTTGGCCAAGCTTTCACTGGTGTCCATTAGTAGCAACAGAAGCCCACCACAGTTCTACTGGTATTTATTAAAACCAACTGATCTGCTGTATGTATTTTGCTCCCACCACCTCTCTTTCAGTAGAGGTTTGATTTCATCTTCTTTGAGGTCATGATATTTCATAGTTCTCTCTTTCAACTGCTGTGGCAAATGGAGAACACCTTGGTTTCCAAGCATTTTTCTAGACTTTTTCATCTTGATTTGGAATCAACTTGCAAGTGGTTGGCTGGTGCTATACTGTACAGTGTGTATACTAGTAGGAAGCAGGCAAAATAAGAAGATTAAATAGTTCTCTTACATTTCATGGCAGACTAATTTCTGTGAGTCTGTGCAGTGAGTTTCACTGTATTGTACCACAGAAGTGAAAATGGATAATTTCAGAAAAGGTGAGCCTAGACTGGGAACTCTCCTTCAAAACATTGGAGGAAGGATGTTAAAAGGAAACATCCAATCACAGAATCGATTTTGACCCAGGTGCTGGAGTAAATGTCAACTATTGCTGACAGTGAGCCCAGTCCTTCAAAGCGAACTCTGAGTATTCAAACAGTATAGTGGAAGACCAACACAACTTCTTCATAGTCTGAGAAAATGCCTAATTTATGGGCACGAATATGGGGATAAGGTCTCATTGGCAGCAAAATCTCTTCCTGGCATCTTACACCTGCATGGTGGTACAGTGTTCATTGTCCTGCTTGCTAGGTAATTTTACCAGACCAAAAAAGGATGTGCAAAGAGTGAATGTAAGTAGCAGTGAGTGAAGAAATGATGATTCAAGACAGTGGCTGCAGAACCATCTGTTGGTACTGTCTTCATGACAAGGTAAAAACAAGGTCTGCACTTGACATTGTTGATAAAAAATTGAGAATAGAAACATCACCTGTGAAGAAAGAAGCCACAGAACCTGTTGAAAAAATTGAGAAAATATCTTACAGAGGAAACTTATACAAATCCATCTAAAAACCTAACACCAGGTTGAAATTCCTAGGTTAGAGGTTTTGACACCTGAATTTCCCTACATACTCAATGGGGGCAGGGGGAGGAGAATCACATCTTCAAGGCAACACAGACATCACAAACCTTAAACCATCACCTGAAGGTACCTCTCCATTTCATCTAGAGAAGAGGCAAGGAACCTCTCAACATAGGCATCTCAGTTCCAGTGGGATATGCTCAGAGAACAGAGTCAAACCTGCATCACTGACAAAAAGCACTAATTTTAATACAGTGTAAGTACTTTCAGAAGCAAATAGGAAGTGCAACAGACTTCTCCAAATGCAGCAGAAAGACATTTCATAGACTGTGTGGCATGAGGGTGATTCACTACTTGAACGAACTACCAAAGGCTTTTTAGTCCAAAAGCCTCAGAGGCACTGATCCTCTAATGCTTGCTGAGCGTAACACTCAGTGCAGTGGCACAGCTTTTCGTTGGTCATTAAGCATTGCTGTAATAAATGTGATGGAGGGAATCTTTATTTTACAATGCTTTTAAAACCAAACCAGAAGCCAAATATGAGTCATTACATTCTGTGCAGCAGTGGTGAGTAAAATGATGTGACCTATAGATTAGTGGAAACTATCAGTTTGGAAAAAAAGAAAAAAAGAAAGAATCATAGAAAAGATGTCTGGAAAGGATTTCAAGTGATACTGCAGTCTGCCTTCCCTTCCCAAGTCAGGATCTGCTGCTTCTTTTGACATTCTTGGGAAATGTTTATCTAACACCCACTCTTAAAGACAGCTACTAATAATTTCATAGTCTCTGGAGACAAATTGTTTCCCAGTTTAAACTGCAATTCCCCTGCAGCAATTTAAAATGGTTCCATCTAACCCTAAGATCTATACATACTTCCCTCTTTTCATTCCTCTTCTTTTGAACCCAGCTCACTATTTCAATGAACACGAATCTGAATAAGTCAGTAATATACTAATTTATACTCTTCACAGTTACCCTTCTGAAATCACTTGCTTCCAACAGTGCAAAACTCAGCATGTAATTAAACCTGTAAGATTCTATCTTAATAGTGAAATAAAGGTATAATTTCATACAGACCTATTCTTCATGCCCATCTTGAAATCTGTTGTGCAATTCTGTTACAATTTATCTACCATGTTTTATAACGTCAAATAATTTAATGCCTTCTATCTCTGAAATCTAAGCCTTCAGTAATTTTCTATTACAACAGAATTTCTCTTCCATATTTATCTTTTTCTTCTTTTTTTTTTTTTTTGGTTGGTTGGTCAGTTGGTTTTGGGGTTAGTTTTTTTCTGGCCTTTTGGAGTTTTGTTTTTAACACAAAATGACTTTCAGCTGAACTTCTTAATATGTCCATCTGCATAATTACTCTGACTCTTAGTGAACCAGCAGCTGGATTCTGCTCCTCCTGGTATAATTGGGAGTTCTGCCATTGACTTCAATGCAAGCAGGACTAGACCCCTGGAAGGGCCTTATTATTGGATAACTCCAAGCTCTGGTGATATTGGTATATTGACAACTGCTTGGTTTTGGGTTTTGGGTTTTTTTTGGGTTTTTTTTGTTTTATTTAGAACCTCTTAGTTGGCTTAACCAGCCGCTTTGTTTTTTGTGATGATTCTGTATCAGTGGAAGTAATTTTCTATGATTAACTAGGAAATGTTTCCGTCCTCAATTGACATATAATAAGAATGGTAAGCAGCTTTAGAGCAAAAGGACAAATTCCAACTTGGATACTGCAAAAGCACCTTTTCATGCGCCAGGAATCTCTGGGTGAAGAAGGATGGTAGCTGAAAGACTGGATGGAAGGAAGTATGATTCTATGATTCTACTTGTTATATTTAAATAATTGTGCTGATAAAGCGTAACTTTGGCTATAGTGCTAAGAACAACGCGGCAGCAATGATCCTAAACTTTTCCCTCTAGAAGCATCCTGTATTTTGTTTCTCTGTTGCATGCCCCCAAATTCTCAGGCCTGTGGATATCTTATTTTGGTGCCTTACAGACTCCATGGACTTTATCCACCTTAGGAGACAACTCTTCAGCTTGGGCCTACCGCAGTTAGCACATAGCAAACCAAATCTGAGAGCCTCAGAGACAACCCCTTTCTCTTGAATTGCCAACATGGTCTCCTTCAGTTAAACCATCTGAGTTAGATTGCCAGACATCCAGGAGATATATTCTTTCCGAACAAATATTATTTCCACATTTAACTTTCACCATAACTTCTCACCAGAGAGGTGGTGGACACCCCATCCCTGGAGGCATTCAAGGCCAGGCTTGATGGGGCTCTGAGCAACCTGATCTAGTTAGAGATGCCCCTGCTGACTGCAGGGGAGTTGGACTAGATGACCTTGGAAGGTCCCTTCCAACCTAATACATTCTATGATTCTATACAATGATTCTGTGAGGAAGAGGGAATTCACATTGGGAACTGGGAGGTCAAGAATTAGCCTGGTCCATTTCTCTTTCAGGTCTGTGGCTTAGGCAGAAACAAAACGGACTCAAAAGGCTGTACCTAAGCTCCCTGCTCTGGGCAGATGCCAGCTTCACAGACGTGTACTCCTGAAGCCTGTGGGATTCAAAGTAATGCTGTTGGTTTACACCAGACAGGGATGAATGAATGAAGGCTGGTAAACAGAAGACATTTACTACCTGAGCTGAAGTTCAGGTCCTTCATAGGCAGCAGGTGAGGAGCTCCCACTCACGGTTTGCTGGGATGGCCCTTGGCTCAGTTCCTACCTGTCTTGAGGTGACCTGGCTCATCTTCTCATTGAATTAATAAGATTTAAGTTCTCTGCTCTAAAAGACAAGCCATCTTTCATATCCTTCATCAGAACAGAGGAACAGGCAGGACAGCGCCCTCACCGTGACTTTCTGTAACTTCCTGAGGAAGGGAGATGCTATGGCTCTCTTGGAGAGAGGGGATCCAGAATGGCTCCACAGAAGCAAATTGTGGATGTTCAGATGAGATTCAATGGCAGGCACTAGTGTTCAATTTGTTTTTCAAAATCCAAAGACATTTCTTTTCCTTGGCCTGGGCTCAGCTTTGCCCTTGTGACTGGCATTAAACTACTTCAACAAGGAAACTAGTATTTGTTGGTCTAAAGGCTCTAGGTGCCTAGTCAACTTTTTTTCTTTGTAACACTACCTTATTTTAACTTGATTTTTACCAGGGGAAAACATGCTCCAGAGCAATTTCAGATCTAGTTTTTGCATTGTTTTCAGTCAGCCACATACTGGCCAAATAGTTCCTAAATGATCCATATGCTATCTCAGTTTTTATCCATAATATACTCTGAATAGATTCAGGAATACTTGCTCCCGTCATTTCCCAGGCAGTGTTCTGGCAAGTGATTCAAAACTTTCATGGTCATAATTTATTCAGACTACAAACAGGGAAGCAATTTAACAATTGCTCAGATTCTAGAATTCTTCAGACCAGCTTGCTTTGGTTTTTTTGCTCTTACTTTGTTCTTCTTTGAAAAGAATCCATTCTGGAAAATAACTGTCCCACCAGTCTTGCAACACATAAAAACCTGGAATTCTACATCCCCCTGCTGGAAAGATATGTTGAGTATGCATAAGGCATTACACCACTACCTGATCCTTGCTAACCTGGCACTTTAGCAAGCAAAACAGACTGATGTGTATCGAATTCCTGCACTTTCTCAGCTCAATTACTGGGGAGTCCACCTATGGGAATCCTTTTAAAGAAACAGGCCATTTGTACTTACAAAATACACTCATCACACAACAGAGCACAAGATTGCTGCAGATTCTGTTTGGTAGAATCTGACAAATCAACGCTTTTACAGGGTAAAAGAAAAAAGTTTAAAATCAGAGCTACCAAATTTGAGTGATAAAATTGCTTTCAAAATCTTTATGATAGAAGAAAAATCCTGTATGCTTAATAAAACTTAATTTTACAAGGAAGTATTTTTAAGTGGCTGTCTGTTAAAAGAGTAAAAAAGCTGGGTGGGATTTTTTTCCCCAAAGTTACCACTGCTGTAAGGCATTGTGTTATTGGTTGTGTTAAGCAAGTTGTGACATCCATCAAGATGAATGTGTTTACGTGCATAACTAGTGACATAGTTTGAAGCGGTATATTGTAGGTACAAAATCTTGATCAAACTTACCTACAGTAAATCTTTGTGCAGTAATTGTATTTCTTTGTTCCTTATTAAAATTGGAGCTGCTGCCTGGAAGCATGCAAGCATTTAATTTTGTCACATAATTCCCTCAATTTCAGGCCATGGTAAGTAACACTTTCATTGTATGTCAGCTGTCAATTCCTGTTAGAGCATCTAGCTATTACATGATTTAGATGTAGCTGCCTGGCGATTAATACTGTATGTTGTGAATTCATCACTCCAAAAATGGCAGAAGAAATTGAATAGTAAGGATTTTGTATGAATTAACTCAACCCGCAAAATGATATTTCTGAAAGCTTTATCCCTGTGCTTGCATTTGCTGGAGAGGAGCATAGAGCAGGTTCTCTAGGCGAGGAGGTTGGAGGAGCAGAGACAGATCTCCTCTGACCAAGTGAAGAGAGACCTCTACAGGTGTTTGGCTTTTTTCAGTCCAAAGACCTTTGGAAGTTGTTCCCTGAAACTCTTAAGCAAAAGATGTGCCTAGTGTTCAGCTGCCAAGTCAGAGGAGATGAGTGAAGACCCTGACCATGCTCCCTGACCATCCCCCTGGGCTGCCATGGTGCTGCCCTGGGGACCTCAGACACGTCAGTAAGATGTCTGTATGGGAAGGGCATGAGTAAGCAAATGACCCCTAGACCAGCAGCCAGAGGGGTGGGTAGCCATGTCCTCCAAACATATACAGAGCTGTGCCTTCCTGGGGAAGGGTGTGCTTGACTCTATGATAGAGATAATTAAAGGCCAGAGGAACTTTTAAATAGCCAGCTTCATTATGCTTCTCTATGAGGCATACTGAGACTCAAGTTGCTTATTACTATGACTATTTTGGAGTGTGCACAAAGGCCCCAGAGACAGCAAAATTAGAAGGAAGCACCTATTCCTACAGTTTTGCAGCACGTAATTTCTGCTTCTTCCGAGGAGTTCAACCCGTTTCCATAGGGAGCAGCCCCCCTTTGCTGTTTGAACAGCACAGTAGAGTGTAACCTTGATGCAGCTCTTTTTGTATATTTTGTAAAGCGTGCTATCTTCCTTTATAACTGATGTTTATTGACAGAACTAAAGCCAGTCTAATGGAAAGCATGAACATCATTTACAACTGTACTTTCTGCACCAGTCTTCAAATTGTTCTCCTCTCACAGGTGTCAACAAGACTTGTATCACTAAAAATGCTGGCAAATCAATGAGACATGTAAGAGAAGAGAAATACTAAACGGTATTTTTCTGACAGGAATACTAAAGGCAGCGACAGAAAGCAGAGCTAAAAGCTGTTGACCCTTTACAGCACTTCTGTGATCTAGGTGCAAGAATAAAGCCTGTAAGAATCTCATCAACCTCCTTTCTAAATTTCCCCAACATCATTAGGTTTTAATCTATAGATGCCAATATTTTTCCAGAAGCTGTAACTGAGCACAGATGTTACAAAAGTTAAGGCCAAATTAGGAGCAGTATTTACGTTTCATAATTGAAAAATCAGTATTCTGAAGTTTCTCATGCACAAACAGCATCAGTGGGTTGCTGTTGGACACTTTTCAGTCATTGAGAGTAAAAAATGTTTACTGATGGAATGACATACTGGAGACTACTGAAAACTAAATGTTCTGTTGCAGAGAGAAAAGATGAAAAGACAGTACTCCAGGGAAAACACAAACCAAGAGAAAAAGAAAACAAATAAACTCTGGCTTATAAAATTGAAGAATACAAAAAGCGAAAGGTTTTCTTTTTTCTAAATCTGGTTTTCTCATCTCTATCTCCACAGGCTCCATAGTGTTGCTATTCCTACGCACACAGACTGCCTTGGATGGTATTTGGAATCGCCGTATACATTTGTATGCTATTGCTGACTGTCTAGGATTCAGTTGTATTGGACAGGACTCCACAAGACCTGTGTTACAACAACTCACAGCCATAGCATTGATATCTGGCCTTGAGCAAGCTGCGCAATCAATCCTCTGCTCAGCTGCTCAGCTGTAAAATAGAAGGAACAATTCTGCCCTGGCAATGGCTGTGGCTTCTCTTTTGTTATCTGAAGCTTTTAGGAAGGATATTACGAGCACTTAAATAAAGATCCTTGTAAACTTCCCACAAATTTAATACTAATCAGTAAACAAGGGAAAAATATTATAAAAATAACGTAATTACATCAATATACTCCCTAGTCATGGTGCGTAATCACAGGTATGCTATACTATGTAGTACATATTCTCACAGGCTGCTTTATTTTTTAATGAGTTTGGCTAAGTAAATCACTCTGCCACACCATCATTAACCATGAAATATGCTGGAAAAGCTAGATCTGCTACTGTGTAGAGTCAGGTCTAGAAGAAAGACGGGGGCTTACACATGTGAACCTGAACTGACCTCAGGGACCTTCAGGCACAGGCTTCCCCTGGAGCACCCCCAGTTACAGTACTAGGAGGGATACACCACATAGGAGTGCTCTGTGGACTATCTGTAATTACGTGTCATATGTCACTGGAAAAAGTGTGCTAATAGCTTTTTATTTCATATCATTCAGAAAACACCGTTTTCCAGTCTGCTTAGGCTTGCTGTTCTTTGTTGTGCTGCATCTGGATTTCTTACCTCTCTCTCTCAAGCCTTTTTTCAAGTGAGACCATGCACTCAGCCAGTGTCGGTGTGAAGTCTGTAAATCTGCTGTTTCCCTACTCATGAATTTGCACGGCTGTTGCACCACCAGACGCTGCCTGTGTTTTCAAGGCTGGGAAAGCTAAATCAAAATAGTCACTGCAGCACTGCGTTCTAAGCATGGATACAGCATATTTCACTGTAACAGTTTACCTGGCTGTCTTCCTTTGAAAGAAGGCTGAAACTGTCTCTTTTTTTCAGCAAGTAACTGCTGATTTGGGTCTGCTAGCCCCACTTGAGTGCTGACAAATGGCTGTGCTAGCCCACAGTGATGCTTCAGAGATGCTTTGGGTCAGGCATCACTCTGAGGGTAGGTGCTGTGAGGAGGCAGTGAAGGAGCTGTGCACCCAGTTAGTGCTGTGCCTTTTACAGCACAGTGTAGGTAAGGACCAGGTGTATCTCAGGCTTTTGTTTCCACCAGCCTAATGATAGGCTGCTAGAGGATTTGAAACTGCTCCATCATGACAAAGAAAACTGTATTCTGTGTCCCCATCTATCTATGTATAATATCGCTGAAAGCAGCAGGGTTTTGATCCACTTGCATGTTTCATTATGCAGCAACACTTCTCCGAGCCAATGCATTGGCCAGTGCGTATTTACAATGACATAATTCTTCACCATTCAGATAGCTCCGTAATTAGTTGTACACTTCTTGAAATTCTATTACTTGAAATTCATGTAGGTCATAGAATCATAGAATCGTTTTGCTTGAAAAAGACCTTTAAGATCATCAAGGACCATTAATCTAACACTGCCAAGTCCACCACTAAATTGTGTCCCTAAGCACCTCATCTACACATCTCTTAAATACCTCCAGGAATGGTGACTCCACTACTTCCCCGGGCAGCCTGTTCCAGTGCTTGAAAACCCTTTCAGTACAGAAGTTTTTCCTTACCTGGTGCAACCTGATGTCATTTCCTCTTGTCCTATCACTTGTTACCTGGGAGAAGAGACTGACCCCCACCTTGCTCCAACCTCCTTTCAGGCAGTTTTCAGCATCAAGAGTGATCTAAATACAGGCCCCCATATTTAAAAGTGGCATTCATTAAAAACCTACTTAAGTACTTAGTTACTTGAAAGACCAGGGACGTCAAAGTTTTGCATGGCTTGCAATGTTGTGGTTGCACTGTGCATCAGCCCCAACACCTGCTCGAACTGAAGCCTACATGGGACATGTTCATTGTCCTCCTAGTGCCTGTATGTCCTGAGAGGCCCACTCCAGCAGACACATAAAGTATGTCCAATCATTCTGATAGTGTGACATTCAGTCACTTATATTAAGTGGTGAGCACCACAGCTGACAAGCCAGGAGTTACCCTGAATGTATTTCTCTATAATTCAAATACATCATCAGTCAGCTATCAGCTAGCTAATTGGTTATTTAAATAAGTTATACTATCATATCCTAATATTTTTGCATGTACCTAAAATCTCCTTCTTCAGAGGAGTTCAGCAATGGCATGAAAACAGTCAAAATCAACCAAGGTAGTCAACAGCTAATAATACAAGTCACAGCAAACCTTGTTCCAGAAAGCATTTCACTCAAAGCACCCTGTCCTGTGCAAACGTACTCAGTGGCAGTTGTTCATATTTCCTGTAGGGACTTAGTAATGAGCTGCATTTATAGATATCTCTTATATGGTTGTATAAGACTATAATTTGCAAGGTCTATGATTTTCAAAGGTTTTACAGTTTAAACCTCTCCAGCCAGTTTTCAGAGAAAATGCCATCTACTGGGGCTAAATAATATGTTTAAAATCCAGTTAAGTATTAGCCTGGCCATACCCTTTTGTCCAAACTACAGTGAGGAGCAGACTTAATGCTCAAGAAGATATACCATTATGTAGAGGATCAGAGGTCTGTACCTGTTGAAGCCCAGACGTCTAAAAATGTCTGTAATTGTTGGAAGTGTTGTGCATTTACACACTAACTACTTCAACTGCAGTGTGTTTATACTATTACACAAAGTATATGTGAATGCTGTGCCCTCCAAATAATCTATGCTCATATCTACCAACCTTTAGGTTTACTGTCACACGTACAGTCATGACTATAACAAGAAAAATGGTATAAATCTTGTACGTTTCATACCTCATGACAAAGCGGATTGATCTGTCTGTCTGTCTATCTATTGTTTGCTGTATCTATCTGTTATCTTTTAAGGATCCAGTCAACAGAACAAAACCAACTTGATACCTAAAGCCAGGTCTCTGCTACTTAAAGTTTATAATAGAAACATGAATCAGAACTGCAGCCCTAAGAAGAGGGAAGAATATGAACTCAAAGTCATGGCTGGTCATAAGAAAAGATAAAAAAAAAAACCTCCATGTGAAAGGATATTCTAGCTTGATCACTCAGCCAGGAGCAGGAGAGATTCAGCTTTGGGAGTTCCCCAGCACATGCCAAGCTTGGGGCAGGTTGCAGAGGCCTGTTTGAGGTGACCTGGAAAACCATGGCAATGTTGGAGCAGCACAGGAAGTTTTTTATATTAAGCATAAACTCAATAACTTTTTGTAACTTTATTTCATAGTGGGAAATTTGTATTTAAAATAAACAAGTCATTTTATCTTTTAATCTTGCTTAATGCTAAATATGACCGTGACTAGTGTAACAATGGCTTGACATGAGACTCTCTCCCAGTTGTTGAAATCATTATTACAGAGTCGAGAAAGGTGTCTCTGGCCCACTAAACTGTGAGATGCTCAAAGATGTCTGGCGTTACCAGCCCCTGAAATGCAGATGTTAGCAAATTCTGAGTAAGTGTCTTTCTCAAATGGCGTCAGTTTGAGTCTCTTAAGAAAGCAGCAAGATAATGGAAGAATGATATATGTGAGTCACTGTAAAATGAAACTGCAAATGTCTGGGCCCTCACAACTCTTAACTTCCCAGGCTTGGGATTTTTATAAAACTCAGAGAAACATAACTACAGTTGAGACCCAGTTCCCTCCCTCAAATGAGGGAAATGTGTATGGACATACAGAAATTTTGTTTCCTGGGGAATCTCCTAGAACGTAAAACACAGGAGGAGAAAAAAAAAGAAAAAAAAGAGAGAGAAATAAAAGGCAAAGCAGTGCCTTCTTTTTGCTTATATGTGTAGCCATTACTGAAAGGTAATGGAAGACAGCCATGCTCAACACCTTTACCAGTAAACAGGGAACTGGATCCATTCAATTGACCAGACTTCAAAGAAGAGAAACTGTCTGCTCCTCCATCCCTCTTGAAACTTAACCAAGACTGAGAAGCTCAAAAAACCACAGAGAATACAAAAGACAAATAGCTTTTAAATGAAATTCTTCCTTGGGGCATTAATTTTTTACCTGCATTCCCAAGGTAATTAGATGTATTTAATCACTGCCTGTGTGCCTGTATCTCTCAAATGTTATCTGAACCTTTTGGTTGATTTCAAACAAATCAAATCTGACTAAAAATTCAAAAAAGTTCCATGGAAGCAGGCGGCCAAGGAGGATCCCCTGAGGTCCTTCCTGTAGAATAGCAGCAGGTGTATTCAGCTTCAAGGGATTCCTCTGTGGGAACATAATGATGACCCTCATATGTGCTGCACCTCACACATTCTCAGGTATCTCCTTGACCAACCAGGGAATGGGGCATTGCAGGAAAGTAACACTTGGTGCTGCCATTTAAAAATCATTCCTATCCTGATGTTTCATATTTCCTTATTACCATAATCTTTTACCTGGACTATGTTTATCTCTAGCTGTAACCATTTGTTTCCAATCCCCTGGTTCTTTAAATAAGGCTGCCTAAATCTATAACTGTCATTTTTACTATTACTACTTCATTCAATTCTTTTTGTGCAAGTTGCAGGCCTAGCTCTAGCTGGCATACAGCTGTCTGATTTGCAGTAAAAATGTACCTAAAACAGTTTATCTTTTGGAGTTTATGAGTTTTTTCTAAATTCTGAATGTTTCCAGCATGGTTTTCACTTAAGATGTAATTCACTATCTGAATAACCTATCAATTTTCTGTCAGTTGTGTCATACAGGAGTTCTAAAGTCTTGCAAAGAGTTTATCTAAGGCTTAGTTTACCAAGCTATTTTGGTTAGCCTTATATGAAGGTCAATGGTCAGTGGAAAAATTCCCTGTTCACTGGCTCCTACATTCAGGCAGGATTATATGCTTTTGGGCAAAGGAAAATTTTTTTACCCTGAACAATATGACAGATGCAAATCATGTTTTCTGCAGGTTTAGAAACTCATGTGATTTTCCTTTAGGAATATGAAAATGTTTCTGCAATAGAAATACACCAAGGTTACATCACATTTCAGGCAAGGGGCCCCACAACATTTCAAATGATGATTTCTAGAGAGAAGCCCTGCCAGAAGGGTCTCATGTACAGGAGTGTTATTGTCTCTCATCTGTAAAGAGAAGAGGAAAGATTTAGGAAGGTAACAAAATCCAGGATTGTTCCCAAGATGGAGTGTCAACACAGTCATTTCATGGCAAGGCAAGGGACTGTCCTCCTTGCGTACACAAGCATGTATATCATGCTGAATGCTACTGAGATGAAATGCCCCAATTGAATAAAGCCAAATCTGAATTTACATCACAAATGTGCTTCTCCTAAATTTCCCATGCTTAACTGTGCAACTACTGTTTAGTAAAATTCAGTAGTTAAGGAAAATAATTTGATTTAGTTCTGTCCTACTTCATAGCCAAATACACAATTCATTATTCAAACATCCCCTGCTTAAGATGAGGTATAACTGGGAAGGAAGAAATGCTGACTAAATGGCTCCACAATTGCATATGTTTCTTGCAAGCAGCTGGTGCCAATGAACTGTTATTAATTTTATTATGTATTTTGTAGTTGCCAGAAACAAGTTGGATGTAAAGCTCTAAATAACAAGGTGTATAGAACAGAAATGAGTTCCCTGTTGTTGTCTGTGTCTTCTCAGTAAAGACTCTTTTTCTTCCTCTCCCTTCTTAATCTGTGTAACAGCAAGTGAATATTCCTGTCATTCTCAGGATACCAAAACACCCCAAACTCTGGAATCCTCTCCCATGATACCTTAGATCAGAGAGGGAAACATTTAGGATACCCCATTGCCCCCTGAAGAGAAAAGGTAACAGTAAATGCCAGTTTTCTTCTGGTTTTATTTCATACCCAATAGATTATGAACTGAATTGGAATCAATGAAGCATGCTGGGGTGTTGTACAAATCAAGCCACCTATGCAGAAATAGGACATGTACAACTTTCTTCTCCTAACAAATTTATAAGCTTAAAAAAATTTCTATTTGTAGCATGTTTGTGTGGATCAAATGATCCATTGAAATGAAAAGGAGAAAGATAGCCAATTCATTCAATAATAGTTTGGAAGCACAGGTTGATGCTAGGATTTGAAAGCTTGTGTATTAGTCCAGAGTCTCAGAACTGAAGACAGTAACAGGTGTCCAGCATGATAACAAACTCCTACAATGCATATAGGATTTAATCTATTTATTTTTCTCATTATTTTAAACAGTTACAGATACACAAAGACACCCAATTAATCACATTTCTGTATTCTTTTGTAAACTAAACTCTTTGTGAGTGAACGTATATGAGCAAGAAGGACTCTGGGCCAAAGCTTTGACAATTTCATCACTGTTTCAATGGAATGAAGCTGTTGGAGTAAATAATCAAATTTTGAAAACTGCTACCTTCCTTTGAAGTTTTGAACAGGAAAACATGTTGTTCAGATAAGAGCTCATAATCACCATCAAGATCACAATTCCACCTTTTTGCAAAACAACAGCAAGCAGCAAGAGGAAGAACTCCAAATAAAATTAATAGTAGAGTCCAGCTATGCATTTCACCATGGAGCCTGGATTAACTCAGTTTGTCCTCCACCTCAGCAAGCAGTTTGGAGCTATGGCAAGCAGGATGGAAGAGATGAAAGCACCAAGTACAGCAGCACCTTTAGGCCAGCAACAGTGAAGGATATTAACACAACATCAGAAAGCATAAAGGTTCTGCAGTGATACTACTAGTGGTGGTGGCAGAGGTGAGCGCAATGCAACACCCTACCCCATTCCTGGAAAACTGCTTGTGTTAAAGATCAGAAGGTTTAAGAGCAGACAGTTCATCTTCGTACAATGCTTCATTATTAAGACTGGAAAAGTAATATGGCAATGAATAGCGCACTTGATAAATTTAGCTCTTTTTCCAGTTCAAAGGATATCCAGAAACAGCTCACAATCACCTCTGATTTATTCATTGTTGGAATTTATATGGCACATCTTCTTGCAAGTCTTTTCAGAATTCTTCGGGCTGATGCAATATGAAATTGGAACTACTTTAGTTAGATGAGACTGGTCCCAAATCATACAGGATTGCTGTTGCTCCCTCATTGGATTATCATGACTCATAATCAAGAGAAGAGTTTGTATTTCAAGCTTTCGAAGAGCTGTGTAACAAACACTGTGTCCTATGCTGCCTTCTTACCCCTTGCAATGCCTCACCAAAGGAGCACTGTCTAGTGCCTGGAAAGAAATGCCTCTCTGTAGGCAGCATCTAGCAGCGTCAGTCCCAAAAGAATCTTTGTCCCTCAGTGGAAAACACCTCTTTTTCAGGAAGTCTACAGCTTCTTCTGCACAGCAGACACTATGTATGTATGCTTGTGCACTTGCTGAGTGCAATTGCAATGGTTATACCCTAGCTAGAGCATTCAGAGTGTTTCCAGGCTCCTAGGTCCAGGCTAGCCAGCCAAAGTGAAGTGATGTGAAATGAAATGGTCCTTGATTGGGATGAATGGACAATGGGATTTGGGTGGGATGCTACTGTATGCACATGCAGCTAAGTCTAGGAGCAGTCTGTGGGACTTCCTCTTTACAAATCAGTGTTTAAGTATAGAATATTAAGCTTCATTTAGCCTGTTGAGGCATAGAAATTCCACAGAAAAATCAAAATAAAGTTATGGAAAGAAAAAAATATCTAATGTATTTAAAGGTTATGTTTGATTATCAAGTCCCTCCTGAGTGTGCAGTATAAATTTAAATATTACCATGCGAGATGAAAACATGAATTGGAGTGACAGTCCAATAGTTGGAGGTATTGTCAGAACAAGAACGGGTCTTCTTATTGTCTACTTGCCTGGATCACGGCCACAAAATCTAACAAAGTTAGAACATAATTCTGAGAACTGCATCTATTTGCATTTTACAGATATTAGGCAACCTGGATTCTATCACCTCCATTTGTGTTTTGGTGCAACCATGGCCAGAAATTCCCATTTATTTCCATTTAGAACTTGATTAGTTTCATAGAATCATAGAACGGTTTAGGTTAGAAAAGACCTTCAAGATCACAGTGTCTAACCATTAACCTAACTTTACCAGGTCCACTGCTAAACCATGTCCTTAAGCACCATATCTAAGCCCCCAAGTTTCAGTCTCTTGCCATAGGTGCAGTGGATGGATGATCTCTACAGCACCAGCAGTCACTTCTTTATGGAGGTACTTACCATGCTTCATCAAATCATCTCTCAAACTGCTCTTTAAAAAATAAATAAATTGAGTTTCTTAATTACCCTGCTGCAGAAGGCAGACTTTCTAGATTTTTGGATTATATTCAGTGCTCCTTCCTAGCCCTCTCTAAATTCCTCCCTTCTTCCTTGCCAAAAGTTAAAATTCATACTTGTTTAAATAATGAGACACTTTTTCCTCAGTAACATGGACATTTTTCAGTAGGAAGGAATTAGCTGAGTCAAATTTTCCTCTTTTTTTCAAAATCCACAGATTAAAAGTCATCAGTGCATCAAGGTTTAAATGCTGAAAAAACTGAGAAATTAATTAAAAAACCCCCAGAAGTTATAATTCTAAAACTGGGTTTGGATTTACTAAAAAAAAAGAAATGAAAAGTCAGGAAATCTACTGACCCCAGCTTCTTAGACAGATTTCAGGCAGCAAAGAACTGATATTTCTCATTTCACTCAATAAGGAAACCTGCTTCCTCCAGAGGGACTCCTTTCTGTCCTTAGAAAAACTGTGTCAGTTCCCAAATGTTCTCCAAATGTTTGACACAAAAGGGTAAACTAAGGACAGAGATCTTGCTGTAAATTACTTTTTTCTCTCTTTAGTGGATTTAAATGAGATGTTTATTATCGCCTTAACATTCTTGCAGTGGTTTAGTTCTGTATAATAGCAAAGCCAGTACTAAGTTAATTAAAAGAGCTATAATGTCTGAAAGAAGTCAGCAGGTTTCTATGGGTTGCTGATCAAAGGGAAAGTGGTTCTTTTTTAATGCTGTTTTTTCCTTGGTCTTTTAGATACAGTATATTTCTTTAATTGCCTACAATGTTTGTGATGATGACAAAATTAGATAAAACCAATCATTTGAAATAAAATGAAGTTGTAAATAGAATTCACAAAAACCCCACAAACCATCAGCTTAAGAAAATCAGACTGGTAATTTATATGAGCCACCACAGGTCAGTCTAGAACCATGATATTCTTTAATCACGCCACCTCAATTACCTAGGTTAAGAATGAGTAATGAAGGACAGAAATTATGTGGATCAGTAATGTTCTTTCACTTGAGAGATAGTGATGTATTCATGTAATTGCGCCATTCAAGTCAGCGAGATGAAGCTATGCCTATATAGTACTTGTAATGAAGGGAGTTGTGTGCCAATGATATCCCCTGATCAGTTGTCAAGCTGATGTGCACATATATATTTTTAATGTTCAGATCTGTGAACTATTTGACTCTGACCATACATTTACTTTACTCTCACATAACTGCTTTTTGTTTGTGTCTTTGAAGAATGGCAGCATTCAACATGATCTCTATTCTGAAGGAAAATACATCAAAATTTTTATTCTTCTCCATAATGCCTTAGCAAACTTTTTAAAAATTACGTATACTCTGGAAATATCTTTATAATCTGAAAATACACGATCACCTAACTGGTTTCCTTCTATGCCTTAAACTAATTTTCCTTTTCAAGTGTGAATGGATTTCTGAATTAGGGGGATTTTTTGGTGGGATCAGAGGAAATAGAAGGTTGTAATTTGTCATGCGTATGGACACAAAGGAGAGGGAGATATGGCTAACATAAAGACAGAAGAGAGATCTTCTTAGCTTCCTGTAATCTTTGCTGTGAATAAACTTATTGTATTAAAAAATTACTATTAACCTGTATCCCGAGGTAAGCTATAGAAAGAAAAACCACAGACTTCTGAATTCTCATTTTCATCTCTTAAACATAGATACATCATTCTGCCAGTCTCCCCACCAAACTGCAGGATTTATCCCTTTTACACTATTAAGGTGTATAAGTAAACACTTAGGACATTTCTGACAAAGTAGGTTTTGCTGTTTCAGGTGAAATGAAACTTTTGTAGAGAGACCTTAATTTGAAAAGTTTTCAACAGGAAGTTTCTCAGGTCAAGCTGAGCAAAGAAAACATTGTTTTGAATCTATGAATCTGACTTCTTTGATCTAAAAAAGATATTTCAGCACAAGACATGTTTTGAAAACACTCCAGATGTTTTCTGGTTTTCTGATAAGAAATGAAGACAAATATGAAAGTCTGAAAGCTCAGAGCCAGAAAGAATTGTCAGCCTCCATGCACTTTTTATTTTGGAGTTACTAGCAATTATAAAATGTTTTGCCACTAAATCCCTCAGTGATAAGCTTTTTTGATGTGCCATACTGATTGTGCAGGAGAGCCAAAAAGTGATAAATTTGGCAGAAATATTACATGAGTCTTTTGTATTTTCTATATAGAACTTGAGGCAATTTGGTTTCCAGCAGAGTCATCTTCAAATGTAAACCTATTTTAAGTTAGAGCGTGAGAAAGTAGAACTTAGGCAGTAAGAAATTCTGTGAAAACTTTTTACCCAGTAAACGTAACCCTATTTTGCAAGTTAGCCTGATTTTTGCTAATCAACTCTGTTTATACCAATTTTCATTAAATTATTTACATAAAAACAATCAGTCTGTGGTCTCTTTACACACCATTCACTTTAGTCACTACTCACACGCTGAGATGGGCACTACATGATATAAATGCCTCATTGACTCTACATTGGGATACTTCTTAAAAAGCTAAAAAAATTATGGCTAACAATAAAAAGGAATAACAAATTGTGATTAGGGAACATATTCCCTTCCCTGCATGATTATCTTTCATGGAAAGAAAAAATGAGTTTCATATCAAAAGCAAACCAAATACCTATGCCGAAGATAATTTTAGAAAGCACTTGTGAATAACAAATATTTAATCCAGAGGAAAGAAGAAGATCTTAAGAATTCATAAGTATTCTTAAGGTTGGTGCTGGTATCTTTAATGAGTTTAGATCGGTTAATTTATTTCAGACTGTGCACTGATTAGGAACACTGACTGAAATAATACCTTGTGGCTAAAGCACGCTGGCTGAATAATAAGCCAGGCTCCTGCTATGAACTGCACAGTCTTGAGTATATCTTAAAGCTTTCAGCTTCATCAGGCAGAAAAACACACATAGAAATGGAGCTATTCTGGAGAAATGTATGAATGCTGCATTTTTATCTACATAACAGTGTTCACTGCAAGAGTACATGAGAACTGTCAGGAGAATCTGGCAGTGAGATAAGGAGAATAGCTGGAAGTAAGGCAAAATGTTGGTGGGCTTTTAAATCACGGACCTTGAAATATTTACTTCCCTAACAGACAGCTTACAGTAACAGTTTGTCTAGAAAGAGCAAATTTTGTGAATTCACTGTGTGGGAAGGAGCTCTACTATGGCCAGTAAAGGGTCTCAGGTAAAAGAAATTGTTCAGAGAAATTGGGTGAAAAAAGATACCTGCTTATGGTTCAGAAAATTAGCTGTTACTTATAAAATCCCTGGATATTTATCAGTTCTTTAGAATCATATACAAAGAATCATATACCTAGTAACCATCTAAAGTCCTTCTCTTTTTAGTTTTTTGCCTTCTGGGTGAGCATGGCTAATGCACACATAGCTCTGTGGCTCAGCATAATGCTGTGTGAATACTCCAGGTTCAATAAAGACATACTGCCTGGTACTGAGATGCCTCGGAGCCAGAAAAGCAGTTTACCCTGGGTCACAGATACTGGACTATCAAGATGAATGGGGTCTTTCTGTGAAATCATAGAATTCCTGCTTAAGAACTAAGTTTTGAAAAATGCCTGTGTGTTCTAGGGATTAAAAATGAGCCTTACAACTTCATTTATTTGAAGAATTGCAAAGCCATTAAAAGTGGCACCATTGAAAAAAAGGATAAGGAACCTTACATCCAAAGCTGTTGAATTCTTCTCCTCTGCATCCAAAGCTGTTGAATTCTTCTCCTCCACATGCAAGCAACTCTCCTCTGTAGCCAAGAGAGGTGGCATTTTGCTGTCGTATCATATGCCAGTAGTGGGAACATAGCCAGGGGCAGCCTAATTTAAAGTTTGCAATAGCTAATAATAAATGAGTGGTCCATATATTATACTCATGTACTTTCCGGAAAATGTCCACCCCTTTCAGTCAAACTGCACACAAAGATTGGTGCAACAAATATCACAGACTTTGCTATAAAATCTGTAAGGAAAATCCCCTCCTCATGTCTGTCCACAGAACTTTCTTAAGAATAATACTTCTGACACTGTATAGGCCATATTATACCCACAGTTTCTAGCAATGACTACAATAGGTAATTCTTCAAATTACCAAAGAAACAATATGTGATTAACATCCCACAAGAGCCAGTAGCAGCATGAAATGCAGAGATTGTAGAAGCTGGGTCACAGAGAGGTCTTGGTGACAGAGAGGTGAAGCAAACCTAAAATCTTCATCATATGCTGCTGCAGCCCAATTACTGTGCATTTTGCTACTAAGCTCAAAACAAAAATTGTAGGTTGTGACAGGAGGACATGGCTAGGAAAAAAACCCTCAGGAACTGTAAACCTTGCAAAGTGTACTGAGGAAAGTGCAGAAAAGAGCATGCCTTGGCATCCAAAATAATGAATAGAAAGGTGCCACCACACAAGAAAACGTACACCAAAACCTTTCCCAAGATGTTATCTGGAATCTGAAACATGTTCTTCCTGGGCCTAGTTATGACAGTGTTGTGCATTGCTGCATTTAAGGATTTGTTTTACTTTATGGAGATTTTAATGGGACTACTTATGCATGGAACCAAAATTAAAACATTAGATTGCTTAAGAGCAATTGCTGGATCAGAAGCAAAGATCTTTGCAGGTTCATGTCCAATTTGTAGACCAAGCAGGGCGTGCTTATAAGAACAGCAGAGTGTTTCCCATCCTGCAGAAGGTATAGATTTTCTGCAAGTTAAGAAAGTTAAATGTGTCTAACAGCAGCTTCTGATCAGGTTTCAGAAACAATTGTTTTTCC
This sequence comes from Coracias cyanogaster, assembly GCA_033124195.1. Classification (NCBI taxonomy): domain Eukaryota; kingdom Metazoa; phylum Chordata; class Aves; order Coraciiformes; family Coraciidae; genus Coracias; species Coracias cyanogaster. The sequence continues at coordinate 23,477 of JAVSBS010029684.1, forward strand.
AAAAAGCTGTGTTGGGAATTTGAATTCTGTATTTCTCTTCTCCACATGTTTTAAGCTTTTGCACAAGAAATTAATTGGGCTGTATGCTGTCATAATAGCATCCATAGGACATTTGGAAGCAGCTTTTGTGGTGAATGACTGCAGTTAGATGCATAAGCTGTGTCATTGTGTACTGTCTGTCATTAATTTGAATATAACAATAGGCAAAGTTAGAAATTAGGCAGCTGATTACTGCTGTTCACCAGGTAGTATCTCGATAGCCTCAGCACTATATCCAGGAGCTACTAGGAGCCTTTGGCCTGGATGACAAAACTGTTTGTCCACTTCATGCATTTTTAGACACTTCTAAGTTGCTACTCACAGTGGTACCTGTGGCTATCTAGAGTCTCCTAGAAGCCAACAGTATAATTTTAGTGCCCACTACATACAATGTTATATATGGAGTAGCCTGTCTGCATCTGAAGGAGCAGAGAAGGCTGTAGGAGGGGATGGATAAAAATCTAAAAATAGCCTCTTTCTCTACATGGAGGAGAGAGTGCTGTAGCTCCCTTGCCCTTCCTTTCACCAGTGTTTGCTGCTGAAATGCCGCGTTTGTGTCACTAAGATTCAGTGCCAAGCCAAGCATTTGCCACCTGTATAGGAGCTTAAAATAGCATGGAGGCTGACAGAAATACCTTGAAGGCTGACAGAGGGGTGGTTTTCTGATATATTATACTCTGTTGTGGGAAATTTTTATTTATTTAGAATGATACAAGCACCCTGGGGAAGGATATGGTTTAGATTTACTCTCACCTGACCCAACCACATTGTGTCTGAAATGCAAAGCAATACTGAGCTCTCCCCAAGGGTCTGGAAATGGTGCAGCTCTACTGAATGATAGATTTTTAGCAGTTCTCCTGCATGGAACCCACTTAGTTGATGTAACGCTGATTAAAGCAAGCACATTTCCTCTACAACACCCTCATTCATCCCTCCATAGCCACTTACTGCAGAGACCATGCAGGCTTTTAATTATTTTACAAAACAGAGAACGTTTTTCTTGGAAGTGCATCATGAAATTTTAATGATGCTTTTAATTCCAAAAGAAAGACCTCAAATAGCAGCAAAGCCCATGTGAAATTCCATATAGGTTTCAGCTTTCCTTCCACAGCACCAAGGAGAGGGTGGGAGCCCCAGGGTTATACATAGCACTGCTATTCTCCTTTAGTCATAAACCTCAAGGCTTTGATTTTCTTATAGGGAGGCAAAGCGTGTTTTCTGGTGCTGCCATTACCATGGGCACCCCATCTCACTGTCTTCTGCTCAAGCACAGCTGGAGGAGATATATGCCTGTACAATGAGGTATCTATGTCTCACACTCATAGCCAAGATTACAAGTGGGAGGATCTCCTCTGCTCACACCCTGTCAACACATTAACCCTCCTCCCCAAACAAAAGAACATTGAGAAGGGTGATAATTTGATAAATGATTCTTCCGCCACATACAGAAATATCAGACACTGTGCTCCAAAGTGTCGGTGAACTACATTGTACCCTTTGCAGGACATCATAGCTAGAAATATATGTTCTCACTGTGAAAGTGTCCCTGACAGGCAGGTGCTTATAGAGCCAACTGGGCAGTCATGGTCTGCAAATAGACTCTGATTATACCGCTATCAATCTTTGGAATGCACTTCACTTTACCTATAAGAAAAGGCCTAAAGATATAGATTTTAATTCTAATACGGATTATTAGTTATCATCCACTGTCAAATCATGGGTAAGATATGACATATATTTAGTTGGCATACCAGTCACTTTTTGTACCTTTTCTATAAAACACACAGAAAAATCTTACAATTTATTTCCAATCTCTCTACTTTCAGAAATTTTTCCGTAGCCTTGAGCTTTCTTTCCTTTTCTTCCTTCTTGTCCCAACATTTTCCTTCTCCTCATGCTCTCTGGAACAGACTGCACAAAAATAATGAGCCATTCCAGCTCTGAAATGGGTTGCACTTCAGTGCATGACTGAGAACTATCTTGCATTGCTCAGAAAATAGTGTAGTGTAGGAATGGAAGCAAACAGTGAGGGAGGGAGGGAAGGAGGGTGGCAGGCAGGCAGGCAGGCAGGCAGGAAGGAAGGAAGGAAGGAAGGAGGGAAGGAAGGAATGCAACTTCTAATATCTGCAGGGTTTCTACCTCTGTCTAACTTCTCTGACAAGCTACCACTGGGCATTTTTTCCACACTCAGTGATTCAATCAAAGTCATTTTCCTTCCTCAGTCTGATTATTTCCAGTTAAACTCTTTGAGAAGAGGATGAGGGGGAAAAAGGAAGAAAATGGTCCCTTTTTACCATCAAGCAAGAATGAAGCTCATCCTGTACTTGGACTTCATTCTCCGAGGTAAAATACATCTCCAGTCAAAGGCAGCTATCTGGCAAAAAGAAACAGGTCCTGTCACTTTTCTTTACTAATGCAAAAGATTCCCTGGGTAAATTCATCTCAAAGCTGGAATTGTTGTCTGTCAGCAAATTTTGCTTCAATAAATCAAGAAATCATCAAACTCAGAAAGGTTTTCACAAAGATGACCCAGTGTATTAAGTTTTTGCAGTGCTTGGTGGAAGGATACATTGTGAAGATGCAATAAATGAGGTGAATTAGCTACCAGCTGAAGTGAATTATAGAGAGATCTTGATAGAAATGCAAGAATAAAAAGCAAGGTGAAAAATAGGAATCTGAGAAATCACACTTTGCTTTATTAAGCAATGAAAATTAAGATGTCCTTGCATCATTCCTAGGCAGCTTAATCCTTTATTATTAACAAATGATCTTTTAGAAAGGATTTTGAAGTGGACAGAGATAACAGTTTAATCATTTTGATGAAAAGCCAAGATTTTTCATCTTCAAAGTGCTAAAATATCAGCATACACCACTAATAATGAACTTTGTTAATCATTAGCATCCCTGAAATATAATAGGAATAACACTTTTCCTAAGAGCTTGCAAAAGAATTGAGAAAAAAGCAGGTGGGGGTTTTTTTTAGGTTAGACCTTTTATAACTAACTTTATTCATATTTTAATGAGTAATGTATGAATAAGTAGATTTTTAAGTTAACAAATGAATATTTAAAGAAAAAAGAACAGAATAAATTTGTCAATCAAAAGTCTTCCAAACCCAGGTACATGCTCCAGGCGTGATCTTGAAAACATTTATGCACATGAGTAACTTGTGACTCATGAGTCACCCCAGTAAAGTCAAGGGTACTAAATTAACCTTTTATGAGGAGTGCATGTTAGGATGACAGTTTCTATTCCACCCAAGGGAGTGGAAAAGATAAACATCTGCAAGGCAGAGGCCTAATATCTAGGCTTTTTCTTCAGAAGATGGAGGGGCTGGGGAGCAGCTCTGTGGGAAAGGCCCTGGGATGGTGGCAGGCACCTAGCTGAATGTGAGCCCACGATGTGCCCTGGCAGTAAAGGCATCAAACAACATCTATGTGTATGAATAGAGGCATGGCACACAGACTAAGGAAAAGGATCATCCCTCTCTCTATGGTACTCATCAAGCCATACCTAGATACTGCATAGAGTTTGGGCCCTGCAATGCAGGAAAGATATGGCCAAACTGAAGGGAGCTTTTGGAAGGCCCCCAAGGCAGTGGGGGCTGGAGTCCTTGGCATGTGACAAGAGGCAGGGAGTGTTAGAAGGGATGGCTTCAGGGGTATCTAACAGGGCTCCAGTGTCTAGAAGAGGTCATTGAGGAGATAGAGCTGGGCTCCTCATAGTAGTCCAGCATGGGAGAATGAGATACAAATGTGCATAAGTGAAATGAGAGAGTTTCATACTAGATAAAAGGAAAAACTCTTCCCCCATGAGGACAGTCAGAAACTGGAGAAGGTTGTCCAGAGGGGTTGTGCAGTATCCCTCCCTGGAGCTTTTCAAGACTCAACTGGACAAATCCTTGAGCAGCCTGGTCTGATCCCATAGCTTACCCTGCTTTGAGCAGGAGGTTAGACCAGGTCACGTCCCCTAGCTCATGTCCGATCTGATTTTACAATGCCATGAATTACCCACTGTTGCTGAAATCATGTGAATGTTGAATTACCTCATTCCTTATGCTTGGCTGTTACTAGTGAAGAAGTGGTTCCTTTATTCCTATCTTTCCCCATAAATCGTTATGTTTTATCCTCCTAATGAAGTTCTCCAAATCTAGTGACTACCATGCAGCCTAGCCTTCATCCTTCAATAGCAATAAACACTTTCCATGAGTTACTGCTATTACTTTTTAAGTCAAGCATGCTGCTATCCTGGCATATCACATCAACTGCAAAGCATCATAAACTTAATCAACAGATCTTTCTCTCTAAGAATCGATTAAGCTTACTTCCTCAGACATCACACTTCTTTAATTTTCCCAGTAAAATACTGTGATAAAAGAATTAGACACATCACCATGTGAAGCTCTGACCTCTACCATAATCCTTTTGTATTAATGACTAATTCGGCAGGGAAATGCACCAGCACATCTGCAGAGAGTGAAGGCAATTAGGACAAATGAATCAGGAATCCTTTTTCTTTGCATTTTGTATGGTCCCTCTCAACACAGGCTGCCCAAACACAGGCTATTTTCAGTTACTTAAGGAATTTATGTACTAAGTTCTCATTCCTGTGGGCTAAACACTGAGCTCTATTATAATTCTAAGAAAACCCTGCACGAGCATCTCTGTAAGGGTCTAACTAGAAACAAGAAATGGTCATGGTTAGAAAACCTTATAGCCAGGCTGTCTGGGGCACCATGTCTGGAATTTGACTCTTGAAGGCTGGGAAAGGGCAAGGTCTGTAAAGGGAAATTGTCATAGCTTATATGCCTGGTAAGCAACGACTTCTCCTCTGCCCACTTTTTAAAAGCAAAGTAGCCACTGAGGCTTTCTGTGGAGGGCCAGATTTTGTGTGCACATGTGGTACCTTGTGAGGTGCCACAGAGGACTTGCACTCTGCTGAGTGCCTGGCTCCTAGTTTGTTCACGTCTCCTGGCTTAGACAGGAGACTTGAACATATGCACCCTAGCTAGGAAAGTGTATTCTGAAATGCTCAGACCTGGGTGACTTTGGCTTTAAGTCAAAGCAGGAGATGTCCAATGAGTTTCAGCAGCTCTGAGGCAGCTATGGAGCAAGCCATTCATACTTATGAAGATTCTGGAGTTTTATATCCTCTTAAGTATTCATGCTTTCTAGATTTGGCCCTAAATCCATGAAAAATGTTTGCTACAGATCTTGGGGAGGGAAAACATGTCTTTTGCAAAAACAAAACAAAAAATTTTTTTTAAAAGTGAACTTTCTGAAAAATGCTAAAGAAATATATTCTTCAGCTATTTTCCTGAAAAAAGGTCAAGCTCAAGATCTAGATAATAAAAAGACCAGGAAACTATCTGAAGGAATTCTCAGCTGTTAGCGTAAGAGTTATAAATCCTCTTATTTCTCTTGGAAGATGCTAGCACCTGTCACAAACTACTTCATCCAAATCAGAAGGGTGAGAAGAATTACAGAAGAAGGCAGATTTCACCAGATTTCACCCATCTTGGACAGATAGGAAAATCCAGTACATCTCTATTATGGATACCATTAGAAGTGGTGAGAGGGACTACTAAGGAGAGGAAAGAGAGAAATGCTAGGATTATTTCTTCTTGCAGTATTGATATCTTCTGTGCTTTTCAGCTTTCTTTTGTGGTCATCTTAGGAAAGAAGGAGCTCTAGAATCAGATGTTCCAACATCAGAATGTCAATTAAAACAGATTGGTTTTGCACTGCAAATCTCCTTATATACAAAGTAATTCAATATCTACAACATTTAATAAAATCTGAAGTAATATTTGACACATGTTTTTAAAATCAAGGTGAGGGAATATCTTGCTGACCAAGTCTTTGTTCTGTGGTTAAGTGCCCATGACTATTCTTTGGAGAGCATTCAAGAAACTTTTCTGTGTAGCCTACCCAGTACAGACCCATATTAAATGAAGGATTATAAACCTGTCTCAGTAGATGATAGCCAGGCTTGTTGGCTGGCCAGTTACTTCTCTTGTCATTCTCAAACTCTTAAACGTAATCATAGCAAAACATGGACTTGTCTTCCTCTAATATGATGATGATTCAGAGGTTTTTCTATACCAGATGATACAAACACAACTGTCCTAAGATAATTGTGTAGCTGGACAAACTGCTTGAGCCAAACCTGAGTAAGCTAGGTGAGTGGAAGAATATTTTCTGAAGAATTACCAAGACCAGTGTAGGTGTGGTAGGTTTGGGAGGTCGACGCTTGTGTAGTTGACGGGAGGTTCTCTTTCCTCATTTTACCTTTGATCCCCTCTCCTCCTTGGGAGGCAGCACGGACGCTTGTGCCCGGACCGTGACAGTAGGCTCCTATTTCTAAGTGCACACCACATATAGTCAGGTCAGGTTGTACTCCTTTAGTGTCCTGAATGGTTCTCCATTGCTGTGTGCTCACACAGCACTGTCTACTCAATTATCTGCTGAGACCCACACCACGCTCTTCTTCTATCCCCATGATGATGTGACCTTCACTATCATCAGATATTGGCTCATACACACCAGGTGATGACCTGCCCCCTAGCTAGCAGTGCATCATGTTCAGATCTACAACCTTATTTATTAGGAAGTTTGACGTACAACAAGCACAACTCCTCAGCTACCTTCAGTATCTCAGAACTTCTCATAGAGCATGGAGTCATATATAAAATGACTAGCCGTACCTTTGAAATAATCCTTAGCTTAGACCTAAGTTACCTTCAAGGCTAGTCAAAGCCTCAGAATGACATCCTTAGCCAGCTATTTTTGCAGTGTAATGGAACCCTACAATAATGATGAAGGGCATACAGAAGACAATACTTCTGCAGGGGTCAAAAGAATGAAAATAAAACATTTTGGGAGCTAAGGAATATGACCTTCCTTACCAGCTTCTGCTAGAAAGATGAAAATATGTTCTCTAGATAATTTGCAACTTTTCTTAGGTTATTATGAAATAATGAGGCACGAGTTACCCCTGAACAGCATGAAAAACCTCAATGGGCCTTCTGCTGTGGAAACTCAAGGAAACTCAACCTTTTCAAGGTTCCAACTAGTCTACTCCCAACAAAGAGTCTAAGTCATTAGTCTTTTGCAAAGGCAGACTCTTCTGAGCATATAAGGGCAAGGGTTTTTTTAACCTCATTCAGTTTTGGTATCTTCACTAAGAATTATCTTTCCGCTGGAGAAATCTCGATATTTTAAGTTAGTACAACCCAAAGCTAAATATTTGCCCTGACATCAGATGTAGAGCTGAGAATGGTGAACTATATAAATACACATGAAGGTTCTTCACTTTACCCTCCTGGGTATGCTCTCTAGGTGCTTCAAGCTGTGGCAGTTTTCACCTGCTAAATATACATCCTAACACTTGGAAATGAACAAATGTAACTGAAATAAGGCTTTGTGAATAACTTTGGAAGTTGCAAAATATATAGTAGCGGACTGAAGTTGCACAAAAGCTTTGAATTTCATCAGTTGTACTTGCCTTTCTGTGTCTATTCTTTAGCCAAAGAGCTTGATACAGTTAATCCACATGGCATTTCTGATGTTCATGACCATCTTTTTTTCAATACTGTTACTACTTGTCTTAGGTAATTTTTTCAGAAGTGAACAAATATTTTTTCTGGGGTTTTTTTGGCTTTTGTTTTCTCTTTCAAGTTATATATGTAAAGGAAGTAAGTATCTTTTTTCTGCAATATGAAATAGCTAAAAACACTGATAATTCGGGTTCTGTAAACAGATACTAACCAATAAGTCCCCCATCACCCCAGAATAGTGCTATTTAGCAATTAACTGAAAAGTTGTTTGTAAACGGATTCATGATTTGTACATTTCAGTTTAGCCTCACCAGAAATTCCTTTCAAACAGACAAGGAAACACATTCCTCCTGTCCAGTCCCACCACGTCTTCAACAACATGTGGTCTCCAGGACTATCTGCTGGGGTAATACTTTGAGCATGACTGCCCTAAATGGAGCCCAGGTGGAGGTGCTGTGGAACAAAGCCCTGGAAAAGGTCATTCTTTAAATATTTCTCATGTAAACCTGCCTTGTTTTTCTTCTTCTCCTCCCCAACTTTTAACAAAAATATAAAGAACATAAATGGGCTTAAGTTCCAGAAGAATACAAACCTACGGGGAACCATTGATGCTGAGGCTCTTGCTCTACAAGGGCACTCCATAATGATGCAGCACATGCACAAACAATTAAAAGATTGTAATCTTGCAAACATGACATAGCTAAGAGCAGCCTCAAGCCTTTATCAGCACATATAGGTTTCTTGGTTCCCTGTGACTTCAGGGAACAAGCAGAGCAACTGGATTTTAATGAAGTACAGAGGAGGACCAACTAGATTGGAGTTCTCTGGCTGTGTGTCCCTGCAAAGGCCAGAGCAGCATTGGAGGCTTCCCATCCACATTGAATACTCTTCAGATGTCGTCTGATTCTTCCCTTGGTGGCTGATTGCATTCTAGAGCTACACTATAGCAGTCATAAAGCACAAACCCACCACTTTATCCTTCAGAAGCAGGCAGAAACAGGAAAAAGGTATAAAAGTCTCCATCAGTCATTGTTCTTGTAGCATATGTTTTGGAGACAATCTGAAGAAAAAGGTTGGTCTAGATGAGAAATAAAGATACCACATCTAAATCATACTTTTAAGCTGAAAATCTGTGCCTCCCCAGAGTCTTATAATACTCTTGCCACAAAGGAGAATAAAATTACTTCAAGGTCAACTTCACAGAGTGGGTTTAAATGGTAACTCTTATTTCTTACTAAAGTTTTTGAAGTTTGAATGTGTCATTTATGCTTGTGTTGCAATGAGCAATATAGAAGGATTGAAATGATTGCAAATTACGTGATTATCACTGTAATTTAGCACTCAGTTAATGAAGGCTTGAACTGTTGTCCATATTGCCATAGTGTAGTTAGCAGGTATCCATACCGAATGCAGTTTACATATGCAAGAAACTGAGTTAGTAATAAAGGTTAATCCACTGCCATATAAACATTTGATCTTGCAATGATCCCATTAACCTTTTTAGTATGCAAAGATTAGGAATAGGCTAACAAAATACTAACCTTATTTAAAATTGCAGAGCTGTGAGTACTCTTTTCTTTTTATTATTCTTCCATGTGGGGGTAGAGGTTTAAAGGCTACCTCCACTTCCTTCACAAAGTAATCAAGCCAAAAGTCTCACAGGTTTTATTAATGTATTACAACAATTATGTAATCAGCAGTTCTGTGAAGCAAACTCTTTTTTTTTTTCCTTTTACAAGAAAGTTTTCATCTCTATAGACTTGGTTTCAGTCTTATCCTGACTACAAGAGTGAAGAGGGGTTTGGAGATTCCTTTGAGTGGGCTCTCCAGCACACCCTTTCACCAAGAACTTCAATGAGGCTCATCCCACAGTTAATAAGTGAATCTCCCAGCAGTGCAAGTAGGAGAGACATCCCTCCCTTTGCTGATCCTAAGGGCAGAGCTGTAATGACAGGTAAGATGTTAACAGCTCATGTCTTCTCCTTAATGAGACCTATCCACTTCCCAACGGATGGGCTCTGGATAGCTGCATTGTTGTAAGATTTTAAGTCTGCAGGTCAGCAGGTGCAGCTGCAAAAGCCAACTGCAGTGCTGAATGCAGTAGTTTAGATGTCTGCGCATGCGATTTCAGACTTACTGCTTCCAGGCAGAGGTGAGGTCACTAATCACAAAAAGCTTCTGCAGGTCATCTGATCCAACCCCTGCTCAAATCAGGAGAAGTGTGAATTCAGAGCAGGTTGCTCAGAACCTGTTGCTTCTGTGATATCTTTCCATGGCATGGAGTTGCACACAGGGATGAGTAGTGTGGCAGTAGTGACATTGAGAATTATAGCAGATGATGGCTGTGAAATATGGTACCACACTTCTATACCCTACATTGTCTGGCAGTCTACCTACATCTCCAAATGCTAGAAAGAAGTTAGGACTAATTTATCTGCATTTTCTTTAAACACAAACAAACTTTTTTGGCATGTTGCCCTAGAGGGTCAGCTTCATTATTTCAGAAGGAGCAGAGCGTCCCAAGTAAAAACAATGAAAATAGTTGCTAAAGGATGAATTTAAAATCAAAAATAATTTCAACCCTGTTGATGTATTAACCCATAAACCAAAGCTGTGGTTGTTTTCTTAATAACAGACCTGGTTATTTAGTCAGAAAAAAAAAAAAAAAAAGATAATACGCACTTGTGTTTTACAGATTACCTGAATAAACTTTTATGGTATGAAAATAGCTATTTGCAAAAAAGGCTGAGTTTGCATAGCACCTAGCACAACAGGGTTGTGGCAGAGAGGTGGTGGATACTTCTATCACGGTGGTCTGGCACCATCATCTTGCGATCTCCTGAGTGCCTGTGTCTGGCAGGCCTTCCTGCCGTGCAAGGACTTCTCAATGCTGCCTGTCTCTTTGTGTGAAAGGACACGTCCCTCTGTATAGGCAGTCCATTTTGATTGTGCTTTGCCTTCATTTATAAAGTTAGCTCAAGCATATAATAGATGCCGTTGTTGCTCAAAGATGGAAATCTGCAATTAGGTTTGTTTAATGACAATTATTACCACAGATCACAGTGACAGTGTGGATAGAAGTCCTTACCATTGCTATGGCTTCACCAAATGACTCATGTTTATTTCTCTGTTATGGCAGCAGAAATGGCAAAAAAGTAAATGTCTGTACATTTTAATGAGCTTGGCATAGATAGCAATATATTTGCACTTGCATCTAGCTAATATGCACTTGCTAGACTGCACACTTTATAATCCGCAACAGACGTTGGCAGCCTCTCCCCACCTCTCAGTTAAGATTTAATGGAAGGTACTGCAGTCTCCTATTAATAGCATCATTCCTCCTAGCTACAGCGCATGGGCTAGCTAGCATACCATGAAGAATTGCCTTAGTACGGCAGCTAGAAAACATAGCATTGTCATAAATAGCAAACCAGGGATGACAACATAAATGAGCAGATCACACCTTTTGACTGATTGCATATTTCCATTTGCTTATCTACTTGTTAATTTGCAAATTTAATTATTTTCAAAGGAGTTTCTAATCATTACTGCAAATTAGGGAGCTACTGTTGCATTACACATTGTTAGACCAATCTCACTAGTAGGAGCAGAATTAAATAGCAGAAAACAGTAGAAAATTAAAATGGAAAAAGAAATAGAAGTTCCTATAACAAGCATAAGATTACTGCGCATTTTCTCATCATTCAAAAACAACAAAGGGGAGGAACAGCCTACACTTTAAGATCTCTTCTGCAGGAGTGGATGCTTATTTGATAAATGTTTGTCGCCCACCCTTGTCTTTGTCACCCTGAAAAACAGAGGATAATATCTACTATGGTGAATGTCAATGATGACATAATCTGTAGGACTTCTTAGGTTAGAATCCACGTCTTGGATCCTGTCTTCCTTGGTTATCCAACCTGTGGTTATCTGCCAGTGACATCATGCCAGGTTTTTAAGGAAAAATTGGTCAAATCAAAGCCTTATCAAGAGCAAGTGGATCTTGGTAATACAGCATTCAAGCTGCAAAAAGTCTGGTAGTGTTTTGCAACAGAAATAATGTCACATCAGGAGGGCCAGCTCCAGGGCATGAGTTAAGTCCCAAGCTCCCTTGGCCAAACCAGGACACATACAATTCTGCTATGCTCAAGCAGAGGAGGGCAGGCAGATGTCATCCCATGCACACCACATTGTGGCTCACCACAGTGCCCACAACAACCCATAATCCTGGTGCGCTAGTTCAAGTAGGTCAGGTGCCGAGTAAACATCATGATTGGCCAAAGGTAAACCAGACAGTCACTCCTAAAATTAATTTTGATAGTTGCAAAAATAGACTTAAATGTCTTTAAAACAGATGCACTGAGTGTTCTTTCACTCATTTTTAATCTCCTCTGACAAGATCGATAGCAAAAGCACCTGAAGAAAGGCTATCCAGGAAGGAAATTTTTAATAAAGTACTTTTTCTTATGGTGAGTGCTAACAGGGCTGAGGTGGGGATCATTGAATTTAGCAGCCACATTGCTAACACAGTGGAGAGAAATTGCTGAGGCAGACAAGAGACAGCCATGCATGATGAGCTAAGCTGAACATACTTGAAGCTCACTCTACAGTCCATCCTGCATTACATTTAGAATGCATTCCCACCATGTCCTACCTTGGTCATGAGACAGGTTCATGAAAACAAATGTGGTCTTTGAACCAGGGAATCGTGTTCTGTCCTCACAAGGATTTTATCAGGGGAGAGTTTGGGAGAACCTGATTTACACTGATGCATTTTCTCCTGCCAAGTAAGGAGGAAGGATCCCCATCAAGGCAAACTGCTGATTTGCTCATCTACCACCAGTTTTGTGTTGAAGAAGCTCCAGTGGTGGCCTAAGGCTGCTGGAATTGAGGGAGATCCCCTTGGTAGAAAAGACTTTGATGACTAAATACTAGTAAAAGGCTTGTCTAGAAGCAGATCGTTATTTCTCCATTTCACAGAAAATAAAGCTAAACTGAATACAATTTCATCTGTGAGAAAGGGATTAAGCATCAGGATTTACAGGTGACTGGGTTTCTGAGGCTTAAGACATGCTGCACTGGAAATATTCTTGGCAGATTCGGTTACATTTAATCTGTTCTACCAGATTCCCTGGAATTATCGTGGATTCTCTCTTTCAGAGGAAGTAGCAGGTCAGACTGGCTCCACGTGCAGGTTGCTTCCTAGCCCCAGAGCCCTTTCCAGCTGGGAGACTCCAAGTTGCATTCCTTTCCCTGCACATCAGTCTTTTTTGTTTCCTCTCCCGTTTATTACCCCAGATTAAAGAAACAGGCTACTGCTGCACGATTTCCTGATGTAGAGTCACTCCAGCCAGGGCACAAGCATTACTGCCTTTGGAGTGTGCAATTACACCTGAAATTTCTCTTCCTTTTATGCTATTGTTTGGGGTACACTGGTGCCTAAATTTAAGCACATAAGTGACTGAGAAAGGAGCCCAGTCTCACCTGGTTCATTGTATTTTAATCGAGGGCTATAGGCACAAATTAGATGCCCTGACTAACCTGCATCTTTCTGCAGACCACACAAAAAGCCATGGAATTTGATGGCCTAGTTGCTCACACCTAATATGTTAACACTAATATTGTCCTAATCTCATGCTAAGACCCATATAATTTCTGACAGAATTTTATTTAATTCCATTTTTAAGACATCCTTTGATGGACAAACCATATATGCCTAAAAAGCCTACTCTCCAGCATAACTGTTACAATATTTTTTTGTTAAAAAAAATTCAATCTCCTCTGCTGATGTTTAACTCTGTTATTTTTGTCCGGTCCACAGTTCTTTCTTTTTTTTTTTTTCCCCAGCTACATACACATTCTTGGAGGCTGTTTTGACATCCCCATTCAGGCTTCCTTAGACTGACAAATACTGAGATTCCTTCAGTCTTTCTTCACACGTCACACACATAACTTCTTTGACCTGATCATTCTCATCTTCCTCTAAATTATTTTTAATTTTTACCCTCCGTTTTCTTGAAAAGCCATACAGGACCAGGATGCATTCTTCTTCCTGAACCAGCTTTTCTGACTGGAATAAGGGAAAAATCACCTCACTTATTTTACATATAGCTTCACCTGCTGAAGTTTTCTCTTTCCATAGCTGGTGAGATGCTGGTGAGAAGCATGCCCAGGTAGCAGCTTTTCACTGAAATCTCCTTTCTTTTCCTGTAGCCAGCTGCACTTTGTCTTCAGTCTTGGCAGTGAGTTGATTATGCTCATGGAGGTGTAGAATTTTTCACCTTTCCTTCTCTGGTAGCATCCCATGGTCCTACGTATTTCACACCAGCTTGTTGCATTGCTCAGTTCACCATGAGCATTCTGAGGTACAGTCCCAAATTCCAGAGTATTTGTTATCCCCATGTGTTGGGTTTGTGTGTGGCAGTTTTTTGACAGTGGGGTTGGGGCTACAGGGGTGACTCCTGTAAGAAGCTTCTAGAAGCTCCTCGAATTCCAAGTCAGACTCACCTCTCATCAAGTCCAAGCCAATCAGTACCTCTGCAATAACATATTTTGGAGGCGAAAAACCTGCTGGGCAAGTTCTTAGAGCAGAGTGAGATGTGAGAGGAAACGACTATGTGGACACTAACTTCAGTGAGGAAGTGGGAAGGAGGTGTGCCAGAGCAGAGATTTCCCTGCAGCCCACGGAGGTTAATGGTGGAGCAGATGCCCACCTGCAGGCCGTGGAGGATCCCACATCAGAGCAAGTGTCTGCGCCCAAAGAAGACCATGACTCTGAGGGAAGCCTGCGCTGGAGCAGTCTGTTGCTAGGAGGACTGCATCCCACAGAAGGGATCCATGCTGAAGCAGTTCACGAAGAACGGGAGTCCTGTGGGGAAGACTCACCTTGGAGAAGCTTGTGGAGGACTGTCTCCCATGGGAGGGACTCCACACTGGAGCAGGAGAAGAGTGTGAGGAGTCCTCCCCCTGAGAAGGAAGGAGCAGTAGAAAGTAAGTGATGAACTGACTGCAACCTCCATTCCTCATCCCCCTGTTCCACTGTTGTGAAGGAGGTAGAGGAATAGGGAGCAAAGCTGAGCCCAGGAAGAAGAGAGGACTCGAGGGAATGTGTTTTTAAGATTTGGTTTTCTCGTTATGCTCCTCTGATTTGATTGCTTAATTGATGGAGGTCTTGTTTAAATTATATTGATGTTGTTTCCCCAGGTCAAGTCTGTTTATTGCCCATGACCATAATTGGTGAGTGAGCCCTCCTTGTCCTTATCTGGACCCTCAAGCCTTTTGTTATATTTTCTCCTTACCATCCCACTGCAGGGGTGTAGGAGTGAGTGAGCAGCTGCAGGGTGTTTAGTTGCCAGCTGGGTGGGCCTAAGCCATGTCACCCCCTTCCCTTACCCCTTGCTGACCCCCAGTGGAGTGGTGTCTGTCAGTTTGCCTCTCATTCTCACATCTTTAGAATGTGATGGGAAATATTCCATAAAATCAGCTCCAGGGCAGACCCTGTCCTGAGTACCAGGGATTTGGCCTTAAAGGTCTAAATCTCAGACAGTCACATTGGATGGCCTTGGCAAGTCAGGTATTTTCATAGAAGGATTCACATGGCCTGTCCCTAATGCCTCTCTCTGGACCCGTGAATCCTTCCAGGAGTGTGTGCTGCTCCACCCTGATTGTAGAGGAAACTAACCAAGTGAAGGGCTGAAAGATGCGCTTGTGATCCTGTGACTGTGGCATACAGTTTCTGCCTTCAGGAACCATAAACTACAGCCCCTTCACCATCACATACCTGACACAAACCCACTATATGCATGTACAGCCCATGACTGTACACAGAGATGCATCTTCAAAGGCCTTTGGGAAGGTGGACATAAGGAGCACAAGCCACAGCAGGTCACATAGCCTCTAATTGATGTCCACAGCTTCAGGCTACAGGCCAGGATAAATGATCCAGCCCATGGGCTCTGCCAGTGAGTATGAGAAACTCAAGCGAGCACCAAAAACCCTAACAGAGTCAGGTTAAACAGTCTACCACCATGTCCTTTCCCTGTGGCCTGGAACCCTGCCACAGGGGAAAACCCATAAGGGGCTGTACCCTGGAGCTCCAGCCAGTATGAAGCTACAATTCCCTCCCTAGAGCTTTGGTTCATAATTTCCAATGCATTTTACTCTTGCTTTTATTTTTTATTCCTTTCATGCTTTTAAGGTTACCTTCTGCAGCACTGTCTCATAGGACATCAGTATTGCTATCAGGTAACTGTGTCTAATGAATCTCAAAAGCCTAAAAAGGCTTCCAAGAGACCTCATTTTGCTTACAGAGATGAAGGGGCTCTCCCAGAAAAATAAGATTTTGGGGAAAAGGGGCTCTGTCAAAGTTACTTCACAATTTATTTGCTTTTCAAACAAAAATAAGCCCTTAAAAAAACTTGTAAGTTGACACAGTGTGCTGTTTTCAGAGTTGTTTCTTTCCTCAATATTATTCTGAAAGTGGAGAAAACTGCTGTTTTTTCCCTCAGCAACAGAGGTTGCTTTTCCTAAAAACGTAGACATATTCTTCCACAAAGACATCATTTCCAAGCTAAACAAGTTATGTCCTGACAAACAAGAAAAAATATAAACCATAATGTAAGGAGAACAAAGAGATCAGGTTTTTTTGTAAGCAACATTTCTGATTAATATGTTGCATACCTTTCTGAGCTACTATAGTTGTCTTTTTCCTTGGTAATCATGGCATAATGCAAGCCTCTCCATCTAATAACAGAAATGAATAGAACATTTCGTTCAATTAGACATGTGAAAAATGCATTTCCAAACCAAGACACCACACAGCTTTTAGAGATGGAGAGTGCAGGATCTTAAGTCTTCTTGCCTGTGCTCATTCAGTTTACATAAATTCAGTTTAAATACCAGTTAATCCTAGTCACTTAGCTGCTCCTCCCTGAAAGGACTTTCAGCAGAAGTGCCACACACAGCAGAAGAGGAGGAAGGAGCAGTAAGCTGGTTTTGTCCACAAAGCAGCTAAGCAGTAAAACCACCAAGGATGCATAACACAAGGAGGTGGGACAAATATTTTCCCCATTCCTTCGGCCAACAGACATTTTAAAAAAATCACTACAAAAGGAAATTTACCTGCTTTCTTGGTAGAGATTTGCCAGCAGATACATGCTGTGAAGCAGGCTTTCCTGCCTTCAGGAGGTACTCCACTCATTCCTAAAAGAAGTAGGAACCTGTTTCCATAAATCAGAATAGCAACTGCCTGTGGGCTTGCCACCGATTTCCATAGAAGCAAGATCATTAGCCACTTAAAGTATCTCTGCTCTGAGATTATTAGAGAAATAGTACTAATGAAGATTTCACTGCAGTGGTTTTGCTGTTACTGGTGTTAGTAATGATTTATTGTGATTATTTCATTGAAGTGCTTAGTTATAGACAACATACAGACACAAAAGGTAAGCTAAGGACTCAGCAGGAGTTTAAATGACACCTGACAATTAACTACCCCTCTTTTAAAAGGCCAGTGCTTTGAGGAACCTCCTGGTGGGGAAGAGATGAGGAGAAAATGCAGGGATTTGTTTTAATAAATTAAAATAGGATAACAACAACAACAAAAAAGTATAGTCATTGCTGGTTCGTTACAGTGTAAGCATTCAAGGGTCTCTAGAGATCCCTGTGTCATCATGAAAGATCAGTCTTGAAGTTTAACCTGAGTTAATCCATCTAAAGGCACTGGTGAATTCTCTCCTGATCTGTAACATTTATAGGCTTTGGAGAGGGAACAACACAGTGGAGAGATTTAAAGCCTCAGAAAAGCAAAACCTTGCAGGTATATGCTTAACCTTGAGCAACCTATTCTCTTTAGGAAAGTGGCCCGAGCATTTCCTTTTAATCTCATCAACATTTTCTAAATCCTATTGTCTATTATGCAGCCCACAGGTACTCCTTGAGGGCCTTGTTGAATAGTCTTTGCCCTTCCACAGCTGTGCTGAACCTTGAGCTTCTGCTCATGTTCTGTTGACATTCCCCTTTCAATATTTCTATTTCTAGTTTTTTAGGTGAGAAGCAACCATTAAATCACATGTTGATTGTTTTCTTTTCAGATTACTGTATTTTGAAATCTCATATGCACTCCCTATAATTTTTCAAATGCATACAGCAAACCATCCTTTCCACCACTGATTTATTTTATATGATGTTATTAACATGTCTCTAATATATGCATCCTCAGATGCATTATTCCTGCTCCATCTGAAGAGCAGCTCAGGTCTGATCTCACTTAGCTGAAGGAAACTTAGATTCCTTCCTGTGTGCAGGGAATAACTGAGGGTCCTAAACACCCCAAAACATTTTAGGAAGATGGATGAAGTCCAAGGAAGTCCAGCAAGGACTCTGCAGCAACATTTCTTGCCAAGCAGAAAGGCACAGTGCTGAGTCCTGCCAGCTTATTTGTTTGTTCCCCTGTCTCCTACCTGCCTTGCCAAGACAAGGAACTGGAGATCCCCAGTTGTTGGGTCACCTGCCTGGGCACTTGCCCACTGGGGCCTCCCCACTTTCCAGCTCCCCTTCAGCCTAAGTGTCAGAGCTATTGTAGCTAAGCCGTATTTTCTATCTTTTGCTGTTTCACAGAAAAGCAGTATCATCAACAGTTTCCATGTCCAAAACCAAGACAGTGTAAAAGGAAGGCCCCAGTTTTTGGAGCTCTAAAACTATTCTTGAAAACGTGGCTTCCCCAGCTTCACAAGTAATAGTTATGCTTCCATATCTGTATCCTAAGCCAACAGTACTGAAACATTCATCAAAAGGCTAGTATGGCAGGGCTTTCCAGCCTATCAGGATATTCCCCCTGGCTATGTACTCAAATTACAGATGCATACCCTAGGACACAGAGGGTATGGTCACTGGAGTATCATTCAGTTTAAAGGGAATGATGATGGGGGTGAAGCTGACATGAGAAAAGGATGAGGGCAGTACATTAATGAATTCTCCTAAATCAGTGTGTGTAACCCTCTAGCCTCTTCAAAAAGACAGCAATCAGCACCCAGAAAAATAACTCATTGCAAAAGAGATGTCTCTTTTTACAGCTGTGGTTACTGCTCTGGCTGCATGGGCATTGTATGCAGTGTATTTAGACACATTTTTTTCTTTTCTGATAAAGTATATTTTAGTCAATGATATTGATTTATTCCCCTCCTTGCTTAAACAGGAAATTGTCATTTAATCAAGATTTCCTTGTCAACACAGACATAAATTTTATTGGCATGCTTTTCCTTGTAATAGTTACTAGTAGCTCTCTATTCCATTGTCTAGAACACACTTTCCTGTACTACTGTCTTTTTTTTATTACATTTGTTTATTTTGCAGCAGTGAGCTGGTTATAGTTTTATTAAAAAACAGCAACAACAAAACCCAGTACATTCCCAAATACGTATGAGTGTGTGCTGAATGTAGGAACTGTTTTTATTCGTTCACTTAGAGCAGAAAAATTATGCTGCAACAAGACTTTCAGTAATTAATTGGTACAAGTGATTTTCACAAACATGCTCCTGCTGTGAGACCTTTTGCCGCAGATTAACTTTTACATCCACTTCAGCCAAAAAAAACCCAACTAACAAGCAGTTCAATAACCTCTCTCCCCACTCCACCAAGCTGTTGCTGCAATCAAACTTTTTATTTTTCTGTGCCCAGCCATTGTAGAAAAATGGACCAGTTGTTAAAAGGCAAGATAAAAAGTGGTAGAGCATTGGTTCTAATTTTCTGTTTGTGTTTTTGGGAAGGGTTTTGGCATGTCCCTGCTGTTTCTGATGTAGATTACTGATTTGTAATGGGACTATGCAGTAAGATGCTGGCTCTTTTCTGTGTGGTTGAAATTGCTTCCTGATATTTCTCAAAAGAGCACAATAGGGATTAGAAATAGCCGCAACATCTCATTTTTGGAGATCTACTGGTTAAGTGTCATTGTTCTGGAGTCATGCATGCCCTCTGCCCAAAAGCCAGATTCTGCATGTTGCATTGAAGAGGCATCCATATGTCTGACCTCCATGTGCAAGAAGAGCCTCTCCATCCCACTGCCTACAGCTCAGTGGTGTCCTGCCTGCAGGACACTGGGCTCAATGAACCAGAGGGTAACCATGGAGCATGCACCCAAGGAAATGCATATCTGCTCTTTCTGAACACATGCAGACCACACAACGGAGATAAAATTCAGCTTTATAATAAACATTATAATACTCTCTGTTTATCTCAAGGTCTGATCTGCCAAAGAGAGGTGAAGGGTCTTGGGTGCTATTTGGCCAGGGTGTCCATTTCTAAGCCTTAGTACTGCAGATCAAAGCTCAAAACTGTGAAGCACACAAACCCCAGAAATCCAGAAAACACTTGTTTGTGAAAAAAACCCCAACAGATCAAAAAACATTTTTCAAAACTTACTGAGCCAGTCTCATTACTTTGGAAGGGGTAGGATCATGATTTTGGAATGTCTCAAGGGAACAACAGTGACCTCCTGTTAACCATGACAGAGAAGAGATGGTCTCCTGACCTTCCCTTTCTGCACCAGCCCAGCCTGGACCATTCTCCATGCTTCTGGTGGAGCTAGGACTTCATGCAGCCTCCCCCAGTGTTTCTCTGTGGAATCTTGTCTGTGCATTAACCAAAGAGTACAAGTTTATATTCAGGGAAAATAAATCTTTAGTGTAGCTTCTAGTGGCACAGGAATGGATTAGTGACCTGATAAAAAAAAAAAAAAACAAATCAACTGAAAGGTTCAGATAACTCTTCAGTGTTCCATTTATTCTGCCGACAGCATATGTTTATGTAAATTGTTGTTTGAATACTTTTAATGTAGATTACTGTAAATTGTTTTTTTTCCCTTGTCTTCCTTTCCTTTTCTCTGTCTTTGCTCTTTTATTTTCCTTTCTTTACCCTCCTTTTCTTTTCACTTCCTTTCTTCTCTTTTATTTTGGTATAGTTTTACTTTTGTCGACTGAACCACAAGACTGTAAAAGCAATAGAAAAAATACGTGTCCTGAATTTTCCCCCAGCAATGGCCTGTAGATTCAAATTACAACACTCTCCTTTTCACATGCAGAAACAAACCATAGACTGCCTGAACTATGTAAACAGAAGGCACATACTTGGCTCCAAAATGGCCTCTTAATCTTGAATGTCAGATATCAGGAGATCTCCTCCTCTCCCATCAGCATAGTTGCTGTTCCAGAATTGCAGGCAGTACCAGGTTCAAGACAAGCAGAGGTAAATGCTTGGTCACACCAGCTGCAGTTCAGCTACAGAAATTCTTGCCACAGGATGCCACAGATGCTAAATGCATCGAGACAAATGCACTAAGGACTACTTGGAGCAAAAGTGCCACTTCTGGCTCACAGAGCTCCTAATTCTTAGGTTGTTGGAGTGTGGGAGAGTACTGAGGATACATTTCCCTTGCTCTTATCGTCCTAGGCATCTGCTGTGGACCACAGAAAAGGCAGAATATTGGGCTAGATGGACAATTCTTGTTGGGTTTTTTAATGTTTAAGCAGTCAGGCAAAAAGCAAGTTGACAGTCCTCAGAATGTGAAGTCTTGCAGCTCCTGGCAGCAGGATCATCAGGATGTTTCCCAAATGTCTTGCCATGTGGCCGAGCCAGAACCCAATCTCCTTATAATACTGCATGGAGAATTCCAGGATGTTTAGTTCTCGTTCCAAATGTGAAAGCAAGCAAATATCAAACTCCTCCATAAAACAGAATTACCATTCTCCATCCAACTGCATTAACTATTCATGACTGCACTGCACACAGAATTTTTTTTCACATTCCTTCAGTGCACTGCTTCCCAAATTGTGCTAAATGTACCACGAGTGCTACAGAAACAGCCTCAGAGCAGCATGTCTGCACTGACCAAATATTTTAATGGTTCCTCCTCTGCTTGCTGACATCAATAGTATTGCCTGAACAAGCCCAGTCTGGTATACCTGCCCTCGGGTCTGTCATCCCACAACAGCTACCTCATTATGAAACATAGCTAACAACTAAAGACTCCACACAGAATAAATGGACCTCATCTGATAGGATAAATGATACTGATCTGTGCTTTAAACAAAATCGCAAGCATACTTGCAGTCTTGGAGGGTATCAGGATTGTCTCCTGGCTCACGAAACAGGCCAGGAAATGCCTCACATTAAATGGGTAAGAGCTTGTTTTCCAAGGACTATCCACAAGCAGCAGGTACAGCAATGTAGGAGGAACCCTCTGAGAAATGAAGGGGAGCTGGAGAAGTAGCTGGGCTTTATTTCAATCTGTCTGGTTTGAATTTCTATCATTAGCCCTTCTGTGAGACATTTTGCAGTCTTTCTTGTATAAGGCAGATGTCTATACCTTAAAAAAATGTTGATAGAGAAGAACATTGTGTTTAAGAAATGCAGATTTTCAGTGAATCTTCTGAAAACAAAACTTTCCAAGATGACAGATTGAAGTTTTCTGTGCAAGATCCATGCTGCAGAAGTCCAAGCTCTCAAGATGAGCCTAACAGTGTGCCAGAGGTCTGACCAGGGAGTGTCTTACCCTGAGCATAAAATGTCCATCCATAACTCCCAGCCCTTGAATTCTTTGCTGACAACAGGAAGCAAGTAAGCCAATTAACCTGTCTTATAATATGTTAGAATATGTTTACCGGAATGATTTCTAAACTACTGATCTGATGTAAAAACTTTTTATCAGTACCAACCTAGGAGATATCTGAACCACTTTCTTGGATATAAAAGGCTTGCTCTATGCAGTTATCTGTGTATCTGTCTCTCTGTGACCCCTTGGGCCTCTCTGGAAGCATGACAGCTGAGACCCTAGACAGACTGTTTTCAAGAACAAATTTCCTTTCCTTCTCTATGTAACATTAACTCTGATGTTTTATTATCATCTTCTATTTGTCTTTTCAGGATGTATCTTCCTCCTCTTTCTTCACTTCCAACTTCTCTTTCAGAGAAGCCTCACATCACATGAATCTAACATTTCTTCTGCCAAAAGCATGTTTTCAAAATCCTGCTTGTTCCTTCTTTGCATTCAGTATTCACAGGACTCATAAGAAAGTCAGCTGCAGCCCCCTCCTCCTGTCTTATTCTTCCCATGAGGCTGCTATTTGTGTCACAAGTAGCAGCTTATGAAAAGCAGCCTTCCCTAGGTGGGACTCACACTGTCCATCCTGATAGCCATGCCTTCTTTTACATCTTTTTTTTTTTTTTTTGTCATGCAGGCATTCTTGACTAATTTGGGGTTGCCTTTCATAAGCAGCTGCTGTTTTGCCAGCTTCCAGATGGTGTCTCTCAGATTCTGGTATCCTTACCCACTTGCTGCCCTTCATCCTTATCTCCAGTGTTTCTTCACTAAGGTAATTTTGTAAGGAAATACTTCTTTACTGTGAGGGTAACAGAGCACTGGAACAGGTTGCCCAGAGAGGTTGTTAGATCTTTGTCTCTGGAGACATTCAAAACCTG